>JAOXNO010000005.1:10258374-10274195 GCA_028565335.1 Limnodromus scolopaceus
ATTCCCATTCCTTCCCCCCCCAAGATTATAAGAATGTCTAGTTCAGTTTGCAACCTGAAACACTGCTGGGTTGTACCACAGAGTTTTGTGTGGTAGCATTTTTGTATGCAATTTTAGTGCATTTTGCAGCATACATAAAAGTGCTAACACAGCTAAGAAGTTATTCTGGTTTTTGTTCTTCAGTTGCTAAAAACAGAAATTACATTTGGACGTAATTTTCCTAGCAGTAGTTTATACACATTAGCAGTTTACTTTCAGTCTTAAATAGTGCACAACATAATATTTGTTTAATATGAGGAAGCAGGAGTAAGTGATCTGCAATCAGAAAGCTTGTATTAAAATGGCTCCCACAGGTTTTGTTAAACTAGGATCTGTTTCAAATCTGCACCTCCAGACACACTGCTGACAGTGAAGCATATTTGTATAAGCTGCCCTTGTGCATGTAATGAAACATAGCATCGTGAGTCTGTTAAAGTTCACTATTTTTAATCACTCAAATATAATTCTTTTATAGTTCACAAAAAATAAATGTCTGCATTGCAGCAAGATGTCTGAGGCAAGGTAGAGACAGCAGTGTTGTTTTACAGACCAGCCCAATCGCGCTGCTCCGTGGAGTCCTTGAGCCAATAGAAGCAGAGGGTAGGTTAAAGATTGACAATTGCAGTGGCAAGACTGAGAAAGGCCTTCTGGAAATTTCTACCATCTTTGTTCCATCTAAGTAAAGCAAATTCAGCCAAGCTGAAGAATTTCATATATTTTTGGTGCTTTGTCAAGGTATGATGTTATCACTCACTTCCATAGATTGCATAATAAGAAGCACTCTGTGCCGTTTTTTTCTGCTGTTCAGGACAGATGGAATGTGGGGTTTTGTTTAAGTGATAGACGTGGGGAAAAAGCACGTATTCTTCCTACCCAAGATTTTACGGGATTGGATTTTGTTAATATCACAATGAGACAGGACATGTATGAAGCACAGTAGCTGAGGTTTATTCAGCTTGTAGCAAATGGCCATTATTCTAATGTAACTAGCAGTTAATCGTATAATTGCACTTTAAGTTTTCTGGCTACTAAAGAGTAATTTGAATTGCCCGGGTTGAATATGATTAGCCATTGTTATTTAGTGCCAACATCCAGTTACTTTTGTAATTAGCTGGACAAAAAATGCAATGGGGGAAAAACAAAGGGGTGATCTGGATTATAAATAATGATGAAAACAGTAGCTTTTAAAAAGCTACATGCCTCTTTCATTCTTTGCAGGCAAACTGTATTAGTTGGAAGCTAAATCGTGCTAGGGAAAAACTGAGTGATTTCTTTAAACAAATGACACTACTTAACATACTGAAAATGAAAAGAATGCAGAGTATAAACCACTCCAAATGTGACATTTCCCCCCCTCACATCAGGCAGGAGTATTGAAATGTAGGGGAAAACCTACATGGCTACTAAGGAAGCATGCAATAAAAGGAACTCCATGCTCAAAAATCATAAACAGGTAGATCACATTACAAATTTAGTCCTTTATATAGGTGTCCACAAACTTTGATTGGCTCATCTTCCTGAGCTGTCTTCCATTTTGTGATACCACTTTTGCCTGGGTGGGTTTTTTTGTTTGTTTCCATCGTGTTCCCCCACACCACCACCCACCCACCCCTCCCCCCCGCCTCTTTTTGCTTTGTTTTCAAATGTATTGGCCATGTGGATACAGTAGCTGAAAAATGATAAGTCATGGTCAGTTTTCCATAGTAATGGTGTCACTCCAGTATAATTGATTAAAGGTTGATAAACCTTAGTAAAAACTCTCCTCTTGTCTGTCTGGAATTCAGGGGGAATGAATTTGTATCTCCTAAATATCTCACTAGTTTAACATAACCTTTGTCCATGTGGAATGTAGTAGACATCAATTTTCAAATTTTGTTATTTGTGGATCCCTAATATTTTTCCCATGGGTGCATGAATCCCATTAGAGTGAATTTAAGCCTGTTGGATTAGGTTTGATTTACTTAGTTATTGTCTGCAAACCCCTTAGTAGCAGTACACTGGCTTTGAGGGGTCTGCAAACCACAGACTGAAAACCGTGGTAGTAGGCCATCAAGTTTGGCCCTTTAAGTTGTATTAAGAAAGTATTTTAAATATATTTATTAAGAAACATGTCTTGTATTCAAGGGTTAAAGTCCAATTTAGAAATAGCTACATAGGAACTGAGTTTTATTGATTTGATAGAAGTTGTCTGTCATTGTTATGTTAACCCTTTGTTGCCAATTGTCATAGCATCTGTGTTTCATACTGTGAGATTAAAACCATGCTGTAGCAGGATGTTAACATTAATTTGGCCAGTATAAACCTTTACTTTCTAATATGATTGTACTTAAATTATGGTTTTAGAATCTGAAATCTATAGCTATTCTGGTTGCCTTGCTTGGGCCTCAGCTCTATAGTTTATAGTCTTAAAGGATGCTATGACACCAAGGATCTCCCTCCGTCCCCTGATTTTCTCTTTTTGTGGAGCTATTTTGAATGCACACTGAATAAAAGTAAGGTTTTAAAAAGAACCTAAATATTCTTTAAATTAAATACATATATTTTCTTTGCTTGTTATCAGAGGTAACTAGCTTAAACATTGCTGTATATAGATATCTGAGGAAGCATTTTGTGTATGGTAATTGCTTAATACAAGTTGAGCATTTTGCAGGGAATTCTGTAAAAGGAAATGTAAAATATGAGGCGCTCAAACTGGAGAATGTGTCTAAAATTGAGTGATTTCCTTAGTAACCTGTGACTTCACAAAACTCCCTATCTTGTGCCTTTTTAGTTAAACATTTGGATGTCAGGTGTCCTTTTGTCATACTTCACCATTTCTGATATTTAGGTGCTTGCTTCGAATATAGCACTGCTGTTTAAACAAGAGGTACTGTTATTGAATAAACTGCTACCATTTTAGCTACAGTACAGGAATGAGGCAGTGCAGTGCTGTCAGACGCCATTTTAAGAATCCTGCATAAATAGCATAGCTACCGATGAGTAAGAGACTGTTATAGGTGAGTGCTTATACAAAGCTGCTATTTATTCAGCAATGGCATGCAAATATTTTTTTCAAATTTTTATTGAATGCAGTTTTTTGAAATCATTATTTAGAATTGCTACTCACAAATGTGATATAGGAGAGGCAGGAATTATCTTAAGGATGAAATTCAGTTTTAGTGCTTATAGTCTTAAATCAGGGGGTTTATGTTTTGTTTTCTATTAATTAAAAGGAAAAATTAATTCCATAAATATATAGTTCTTGATTTTAAATTAATGTGTTTATTCCCTAATGTAGATCTAGGTTGTGTATGTGGGCATTAGCTGTTTCGAGTGGTTTTCCATATCTGTCAGTTTTTCTTGGTTAAATGTCAAGGTGCAGTAGTTCATCTGCAACTTTTAATTGCTCTTTGTAGCTAATATAGGTTAGAGCAACTTTAAATATTTTTGTATATGTACATTTTTTCTGGTAAGTACTACTACTACTACTACAGGAATGATTTTCCTAAACAGAAAAGTCAGTATTTTATTTACTGGTCTGAAATTTGAAAAACTGAATTTCATATTAAAAAACTCACCCTCTCTTCAGTTTAATAGAGAACATATTTAAAAATTAGGCAGCTAAGTTCTTTTTGCATTTTTACCGAAGTATCAATAAATCTTGTATGTTTGCAATCCTTATTTTTTTTTCTTTCTGCCCTTAACTATCCCAAAGGAATAACCTCCACCCCTTCTCCTCTCATTCAGACATGTTAAAATAATTTGTATGAAACAAATTAGTTTAACATTTTAGAAAACAATTTCTTTTTTTTTCCTGTAAGTTTTGTCAATAGGAGTAGGGAACTTTTAAATGATTAATTGGTGTTCTAGTCAATTGACAGTGAAACTGACAAAGCTTAAATTTCAATTGTGTTCTTAAAATATGTTCCTCTGTGTTCATTCATCTTAATGAGGAAATAAGAGTGGCTTTCAGAATGACATACAGTATTTATTGTATCTAGGTACTTAATTGAGTATATACCAGTATAATTTCTGATCTGCAACCTCGGAGCATCACATTCAGAGTAGACATGCATGATAGCAATGGATGCTGTCAGAAATAACAGCTCTAAGCGCTGCAAAAATGAATTATCAAAATAAAGCTCTCTAGAATAGTCTACTTGATCACACAGTTACTGTCTCCATAGAACTAGACACTTGTTTATAATTATTTTGCTGCTGGTTTTAATTTTATTTTGTTGTGGGTAGTAGTAAGGTACCTGTCATTAGGGACCTGTTTTTCTTGAATTATTTAATTTGAAATCCTTTGCCAATGAAAATTCTGTGTTTGGAAGTTTGTGCTTTATAAGACCTTTTCAGAATATTGCCTATATTGATGGAAGGTGCAAAGGTGGAAAGATCTGTCAGCTTTAGAAAAGTTACTGTAAACTTGCTGTGAATTGCTAGCATGTATTTACAAACTTGAGTCTTAAAGATTACCACTACAATCATTGCTGCCACCATTCAAACAATGTCATGTTGTGCAAGTCATAATACATTACAGCAAATAAAACAATGGGAGATGCTTCTGAAAAGCTGTGAATTTTAAGTATCTTTTATAGCTATGTCTAATACACTTACTTAACTGTTCTTCCCCAACATTGTTATTTTTTTCAGAACAGTCTCAGTGATTTTCTTACGTGCTTAAATGTTTGTGCCCTGAAAAGATTGAGTGAGATTAATTATAGTAGAGAATATGGAGAGGCAATCTGTTCCTCTAAGGCTCAGTTTTCATAGTATAGTAGGTAATTGCTGAGTTCTGTTTTAGTTGTGGGTGACGCGCAGTGTGCACATGTGTGATTAGGATATATGCACTTCCATTGCTAAGAACCTTTGTGTCAAGTGGTGATTGCATTTTTTACTCTTCATTTATAGTCCAAATCTTTGGGAAAGCTGTCTTCAGGCATCTTTTATGTGATGTATCAGAGATGTGTCAAGTCAAGGTACTTTGTTCGTCTTGGAATGGCATATGAAGAATGTTTTTCTTGTTTCTATAGATCTATTGAAAGAACGCTCAAAAAGGTGTTGGAGGAAGCTGGCTGAATTTCCTAAATTAAACTCGTTAGATGGGGAGAGAAAGATATAGAGCTGAAGAACCTCATATGCTGTAACTAATACGTGGGAGTCCTGACCTGTAACTGCCCACAGCGCGGGGTTTGGGCCCACGGGTACGGAGCATCTTCTCTCAGCTCAAGCTTCCTCTGCTGCTGGGGTCAGGGATGTAGGAACAGGTCCTGCTACTGTGTTGCTGTATTGATGTGTCACCCCTGTTTCTCAACTCTGTGTCTTTTAACACTGACAACTACTGTATCTTGTTGTGTCATGTTCCCCTGAGGTTGTGACTTGAACAAAATGGCACCCGATAGATTTGGATGAGTCTGGAATGTTATGACTGCTTTAATGTAACTTAAACGTGAGCTGCTGCTAAAAGGATATGACTCTTTCCCCCCCCCCTTCCCCACATGTGGTTCACTCCCATTTCCTCTTTTCTGCACATCCAGCTGCACAGTGAGCTAGATCACAGACCTGACTCAGTTAAAATGAATGTGATTTCTGGAACGTGAGGTTAGGGATTGGAGAAACCATTCCTTTTAGTAGCAACCTGTGTAAAATGATCTTATGACTTCAACCTGAGTCTTGTAAAGACTCGAATGTCCTAGACTGTGGCTGAAACTGGATCTGTATTTTAAAACCAGGTAATGCTTACTGCCAAATTACTTAATTCTTGACAGAATCAGTGTGTTTTGTTACATATTTACCTGTATACATTAGTAATCATATGTACTTGATGTTTTAAAAGTATGAGTTTTGTTACAGTTTGGTGATACTGAAATAGGATTTTATAAGGGGGGAAGGGAAGGGAAAAAACCCCAATGCAACATGGAAAGAGAATGATGAATCCATCCCGTGAACCCATCCCTTTCCATTGCTTAGGAAAGAGAATGGGCAAAGGCAAGTGGTGCATGAAGTGTTTTGGTGTCTGCAACACTGCCAGCTCCTCTTTGCTGGAGGCCCCCTGGGAAAGGGTGTAACAAATGTGCAGTATAATTGATCTGCCCATGCATAATAAATCGGTGAGCATTGTAGTATGGTCAACTATGTTATGCATTTAATCTGCCTGTGCAAAATAAATCTGAGAAGCATTGTGCCATGGTCAACTGAGCTACACATTTACCCTAATTCTGATCACATGAGTGCTTTTCCTTGCTACTGAAATTATCAGCATAGTCCATGAGCTATGAGAGTGGACGCTGGTAGAATAGAACTTCTCTTCAGTGTTTTATGACTTTAAAGAGCTTAATTTGTAAATTATTGCTATATACAAATGACAAGTAAAGAATAATGATTTCTGGAGTTCACGTGTCTTGTCACCTTTGGGTCTTCCGCATACTGACCGAGCTTGGTTAATTTGTATTTAGAATTTTTGCTGACATAACTGTCCTGTTTAGAAGTGTGAGAGCAATTGCAACCCAACCCACTGATAGTTGATTAAAAGTAGTTTTGACAAATACCAGAATAAAAAGTCCTTCTGCTGGTAAGTTTTACTTTGTTTAGGAAGCTGTTTTAACGTATACCAGTAACAAAACTCCTGCTAATATAAACTGTTTGTCAGGCTGAAGAGTTTCTCTGATATAAATGTAACCAAGTCCTTGTTTCCAAGGTCTGGTTAGCTGTCTCAGGCAGATTTAACCACAGTTGCTAAAGCAAAGGTCTCTAGCTGTCCTCTTGGCCTTTGCAGTAGAAATAGCTATCCCCTGAGCTGAGATTGCTGAATGGGATCTCAGTCCACTCCATAGCAGTGGTAGTTCAGAGTCTGCCATATCAATGTGAACTGGTATCAGCAACAACTTACATTAAGAGACTGGACAGTAAACTCTCACTACAGAGGAAAAGATCTACATCCTGCTTTGCTGTGCTTGGATGATATTAATGGACAACTCTGATACCTGCCTCAGGCACCATAACCTCATCTGTCTATCATTTTGAAATTGGGCTTGCTTCAACATCATGTGTTTTCTTTTATCTTTCATCTACGATAGTCAGATCTCCAAAACGGTGTATAACAATATTAATTCTAGTTCTTTTTTCCTCTTCCATCCACCTTCCTTCCCCAAACTGACTTAACTAGCCAAATTCATTGACTTAATTTCTTGAATTGCATCACTCTAAGAAAGTAGAGTATCAACAAGTCAGATACAGTTTGTCATCTACTTAATTCACTCCAGGCAGGATTAAATGGTTAAAACTGTAAGATTGAATTGTTGAATTGATAGTAACAATCAGTATTCTGTTTACTTTTTGTTATAGTTAATAATTGGTGGAATTGCATTGCCAATAAATTATAAATATTCAGTTTTCTGTTATATGGCTAGATTCAAAATTCTTGAAATTATTTATTTAATATTTTAAAAAATTGCATGTTACCTTCTAATTTTGCAAGCTGTTCTGTACTGCTAATTCTGTTATTTCAGCTAATCTGTTCACTGGTGCTGGTGAGTGTTTAAATGTTAGCAGGCATCTGTCCACGCAGTTTCCAGGGGCCTTAGATTAGGAGCCACAAAGAACAGAATTCCTGTTTGTCACATACAATTTATACATACAGTGACATAATCTTCAGTACATGTTACCAGATTGTCATTAGTATTAAAATGTTATCTTTGTGATTGATAACATGCAGCATACATGTGCTGCAATACCTGGATTGTTTCTCTACTTCTTTTGGCCAAACAGCTGTTGTCTGGCAAACAGCAAACCTTTCATTTCATCAGAAACTTTAATATAGTGGTATTTGACAGTGTTACGTTGAACTTCTATACATGAAGTATGGGTATAATACAATCTATAACTGTTCTAATTCACCTTTTTGAATCCTGCAGCTTGGCTGAAGAGGAAATAAAGGCAGAGCAGGAGGTGGTGGAGGGGATGGATATCTCCACTCGATCCAAAGGTGAGTAAGAAGGGATATTTCGTCTATGTTCTACAGCATATAAATATTTGTTACCAGGATAGTGAAACTGTATAATCTACCATGAAGTTGCTCTTGAGAGAATAGTCAAGACTTACATTTTTTACGATGACTATTGTATGTTAGAAAGTATTTTAATTTTTACTTGTCATTATATAGCAGCCTTCCCCCCTCCTCCGCTCCCCCCCTTATTTCTGGTGCATGAATAACTAACTTAGATTAAATGATGATAAAACATCAACCTCTTATGTCATATATCATCTCACTTACCCTGGCTTCCTTTAAAGTACTTTTAGATTTGCAATATAGGAGAAAATAGTAGTAGTAATAATAAGGTAGTATTTCCTACAGTAATGAATACTAATTTTCCTAGGAATTCTTCACATTTCTACTACAGTGGTCATAAGTCTAGTTAACGCTGAATGCGCAAGTGTCATTGTCTTGAAAGCATGGTACAGATCACCTGCATTCCTTTTCTTTTTAATGAGGTAGCTTGGGTGGTAATATGGTTTAAAGTTGCATTTGGGTCTTATTTGTGCTAACAGAGAGCAGATCTCTTGTTTCCCTTATCGTGGTGTGGTTAAGTGAGGTAGTGCGTGCAATCTGGCAGCTCAGGAGAAATTCACTTGCTCATTTTTCTCCTTCTCCCTGTCCTTTTCTCCCTTCTCTGCTTCTGGTCTTGCATGTCAGTCTCCATCACTGGGCTGCTTTTGATTTTTACTTATCTCTGGGTTTCAGTTTTCTAAGCCAGCAGAAAGTAAACTGTTTTTTGTTGCTTTAATGATTGCCGCTGAATGGGTAAGCTCTCAGCTTTGTACTCCCACTGCTTACTTCCTTTGGGGTGCTTGTCAGATCCCCAGCCACTTGAACTTCTAACCAACTTAAAAACAGAAACATTTTTCTGCTGTTGCAGTGACCAGTTTGTTTGTGAAAACAGTATGAGAACTCCATATAAGAGACAAAGCGGGTTATTAAATGCATTTAACTGCCCATGAAATCTCACTTTCTTTTCTCCTTAGAAAGATCTTGGCCCACATATTAGTACTAATAAGAATTTCACATGCACCAAGTGAGCTAAACTATTACTTATGTCACTCTGACATAATCAATGTCTAGAAGTCATTAATGAGTCTGATACCTATTTATGTAGATATCTTTTACTGCTGTTGCTTTACTGAGCCCAGAAACAGGTGTATGGTCCATACGAAAAGTTGTGATTCCCTTACATTAGTTATAGTGCTGATCTGACTTCAAGGTGTACCATTTCAATTAAGCCCACAGGAAACCTTTTACTTTTTTTTTTTTTTTTGTAGGGTTAAGATGAAGTTTCCCAGGACAGTGAGCTGATTTAATACCTCATGGTTATTGAAAGGGTCAGTCTTTCATCTCTCAGCCTTCTCAGCCACATAATCTTGCAGCTCCCCTTGCTTTGTGAGCTCTGATCAATTCACCTTGGTCAATTCAGAGGGAGCTAACAGGGCAGAAAAAGACCTCATATTTTTATACTGAGTTTACTGTTGATACAACTCCCTGAACCAGCTCATAGGCAAGCTCTGGTAGTGGCTAAAAAGAGAGTGGTTTGGAAGACAAAGCCAGTATCAGCACAGTGCTGCTTAGACTGGACCAAGCTGTCATTGTGTGGCAGTCACTGGTCTGTACACAGCAGGACTCTTAGTGTTTTGAACACCAGTGAGAGAGATCTGAATGGCCATAGTAAAGATAAAACTTAATAGAGGTTGTAGAAATTGAATAATAATAATGGAATTTATATTTATTTAACTAGATACAGATTTGCTTTAATTGATTTGTTGAATTTGACACGTATGTCAACGAAACCCATTGCCAGCAGCTCTCTAAGGACTAGAATAACAACCACCCATGGCAAGCCCTTACAGGTATATATCTTTATCACTGAGGAAGTGATGTGAGTTGTAAGGAAATCTTGGGACTTGTCTATAAGCCATCTTGCTTTGTTGTATTCTGTACCAATCTATGAATTAGCCGTAGAACTTTATACTAGTTGAATATGTACTTTTGCATAGAAAGTAAAAGGATCATAGATGTCATTTGTTTAGTACAAGAGCTGGCCGTATTACAGACCTGCTAAACTTAATCTTTCTGGACTTCATTATTTGAATTGAGACAAGTTTCTCTGTTAGTTCAGTGCGGCGTTTGGGCAGCAGAGAAGTCACAAACCAGAATTCTAAAGCTGTTGTTACACTTGCATAAGGTAGAAAAAGTGCAGCAGCCTTCTAAACTGGTGGGATAGCGGTAACAATGTTTCCTCTTGTAACATTAATCTTGTTAGAATTTTGCCTTATATGTTTTAGAAAGGGTGTGGATGAGGAAATTGACCCTATATAGACAACCCATAAGGGAAGCATACGGCTGCTTTTGGTTTGTTTGGGTTTTTTGATGGTCTGAGAAGCCTGTGCAGGAGATCAATCAGTGGTATTGTATAACTTCACACTTGATCTGGAGAAGCTGATGTGCTGCAAGTTTGTAGCCTAATTGCTCTGCTGCAGTTTGTACAGCTCATGTGAGGCCGTGTCTAAAGAAAGTTGTAGGAAAATAAATTAAAATTGCTTTAAAACCAATTAGCCCCTTCATGAACATTCTTGTTTTGGTATAAGCAGTTTAATTTTAACTGCTATAAATCAATTGCAGTTCAGTTTAAGCTAAACTGAAACATGCATTGTTTAATCTGTAACAAGGGTGTTAAAGTAGCCTTTTGAATCGGTTTAAGTAAGGTGGTGGTTTCAAAGCAGCCTAAGCTGGTCAAACTGCTCGATGCAGCAGTTTTATCCACTTCCTTCCATACCTAAACTGGCAGGAAACTAACTGAACCATAAAACATGAATAGTTTTCTGTGCTGAAATGTCTTGGTAGGCTGCCAGAACTGGTGTAAGACAGAGGGCAGGAATATACCAGTTGGGTGCAGGGAGTACAGAGCTTTGTTGGCCAGCATTTAGATAGGGTTAGGCAGTAATGAAACTAGAGCTTAAAACCATTGCTGACACTTCTTACTTTATAATGTGATATGTGAGAGTGAGTCTATAGCTGTGGTCAGAGCTATCCAGACCTCCACACTCATCTTCAGCGGCATTTTTCTACACTTCTCCTTGGGCTGGCACTGGTACTTGTGCTGCTGCATAGGAAGCTATATCAAGCACCTGACCTAGCTGAAAATTGTTAATTTTTTGTAGTATTAGTTTTTGCCTGAATCATGAACTGATTAACCCTACAATTACACACCAAGTGTCTGTCTGCAAAACATTGTGGGGACAGACACCTGGTGAGGTGGGGAAGGAAAAAGGAGAGTTACTAGAGCAGTTATAATTTAGATCTGCTAATAAGCTGTGCATGTTCAGCTTTACTAAAGGTGAGCTTTTAAAATACGCTACTCTCTGGATCAGAACAGGAAGACATAAGGCATCAGAGAACTGGAAATGGGAAATGACAGCCTAAAGAGAAAAAAAGAGTGCAAAAACACAAAATGGAGTCAGCAGAGGATTGCTGTTTAGCAAAGGAGAAAAACCATGGATTAGATTATTATAGTATTTTGTCCTCTGCATATGATACATTAACATGTCTGACAGAAACATCTTGTTATATTTGTGTTCCAGCCCTATGGCCTACTTTTTAGCCTTGTTTATTAAATATTTCAAGATGGGGCTTGCAAGGCTTTCTGGAGAATTTTCTGAGCGTTTCCAGGTTGTGGCTCCAGAGCAGCCTAACCAACTTTATTGTTTGCTGCAGTTCTGTCTTCACTTGTGCTTGTTCTCCTTGGACAGCAGTGAACTCTCCACTGTGCTCTTTCATCCTACTAACCTGGAAGAATTTTATAATTTTTTTTTTTTAAATTTTCAGGTTAGTTTTCTGCTAGTTTATGTTACTTACCTGCCAACAGTAGTTAGTTAGCTGTGGTAGCCAATGGAATTCCATGTAGGTTTCATATGTTTCAGCTAGTACTGTAACCATTGCCTGTCTAATGACTAGTCAAAAGGAGCTCTTTAACTCTTTTCTTCCCTTCATCAGTCATACATCCCTTACATTTCCTTCGTATCTCTGTTGGCTCTTAGCCAGTCCTCTGCTGAGTCAGTTAAGGACTTGGGTTTGGGTATGGAGGTAGGTTTCTACCTGCTTATCTTCCTGAACCAGATTAGTAGGGAGTTGGGCAGATGTCATTGCTAGGAACAGACCTGTCCCCATCAGTGACAGCTAATCATTAGATGGGCTTAGCTTGTCATAAAATCATATACCGAGATACTACTCCTTAATGGTGAGAATTCTGACTTTTACAGCTTTTGCATTGCTGCAGGTTTGTGTCGAAGACTTCGATCTTACAGGCTTCTCTCAGTGGTAAAAGGTTCGGATACTATGAATATAAATGCAAAGTGACTAGTAAAATGGAAATTCCAGAATACGTTATATATTTTGTAACCGTTTCATAATAGTATATTGTCTATCAACTTTCTGTGCAGTGTTACCAAGTATTTAATCACTCATAGAGATGAGTTTCTCTCTCCAATGTGAAAGGTAATTTGAGAATCCTCCAGTGCACAGTAGTATAGCCCCAGGCTTTATCTCCAGTGTCGAGACTCGTAATCAACAGGGGGTCTTCAGGAGTGCCTTGGGGTAACAAGTCCCCCTGCAGCCAGGCTCTAGTTCATAAACAGCTTACATTTCTTATATTGCAAATTGTTGGGAAGTGTTTCTTTTCCTTATTTTCCAAAGTCCTACAATGAGGAAAGAAGTAATGTTGTCTTTTTGTGCTTGTATAAAATTGTAATGCAGTAGGAGTTCATCAGGATTTACACAACCATGGCTAACCTCTGTTATTTATTACATTAAGCAACTGGTTTGGGTTAATTGCATCAGTTGAAGTTTCTGGAATGTAAACAGGGCTTTAGTGGTCGATTGCAACTGAATCATATTTCAAAATTCTGGCATGAGATTAAAATGCCTTGGAGTTCAGTATAAGTTCTAACAGATTTATCCATGATTTTGGTAAGTGTTTTGAAGATAATTAAGTTTGCTATAATATTATAGGTAATGGATTTGAAAAATCATATCTATTAGCGACCATTCAGGATAATAAATATAACTGGGAGACCTTACACTTCTGGAATCCATATAAATTATTAATTGAAGCCTGTTCTATCAGATTGGATTGTAATGATGCTGACAATGGAGTTAGTGTTGCTCCTTTTTCTCTCAGAATTCTTCATCGATTTCCCTCACGACCATTTAACGTACATGCATTCAGAGCTTTTGAGGAGGAGGAAAGAAGAGAGAAGTGACCCTCTAGATGGAAGTCAGTTTCTGGTTTTTGTTCATTTTTTTTTTGTTCTTTCTAAAGGCATAGTTACGCGTTTCTGGGGGGTAATGACAGCTTAAGCAGCCTTCAAGTCACCTTTGTATTCTTGTACCTTCTCTCACTGCTGCCTTCTTTTGTAAGCTAGCCTAGCTGTTTCTTACAGCCATCAAATTAATTCTTCATGAAACTGCTTTAATGAAATTTTTGTTCTTTTGTTCTGTTAACATTTCATCTAATTTAATTCCTTGATCTGGTTCACCAAATGTTGGCAGAACTGTTTGTGTCATAATAAAAGGGTTCACATGGGATTGGGAATTAATGTTAACAGAAGTAGCCTTGGGCTGGCTCTGTTTAACTAACACTTCTGCAGAGTGTCTAACTTACGTAGAACAATTAACTAGGTTTCTAATTGGAAACATTTAGAATTTTGCATATTTGACCCACTTGCATTGAGATAACAAAAACTGACTTATGTCACAGAAAACTTGTACTGGTGTAACTAAGTCTCAGTTTACTGATATTTGATACTGTTCCTGCAAGACTAAATGCTTTCACTGAAAAAAATGCTTTGCTCTTTCTGCTCCTAGAAAACCAAAATGACTGCAAATTTTACCATCTTTCTCACAACTCATGTTGAAAAGCTTTTTTGATTTAATTTTTTTTTCTGTTTAAACAAATATGTTTCTGACTTCTAAAATAGTTGTAAAGTGTGAAATTAAGTCGCTTTAGGGTTTGAGTATGCTTTAGTCTGTCTCCTGCGAGCTAGTTACTAATCCTTTAGTCGCATGTTGGCATACTGAAACAAAGATTTTAAACTTCAGGTGAAGCTCAGGTTAGCTTGTTGGTCCCCAACGGGTGGGTTTCGAGGGCGCTCATAGGTGCTTATGTCAACCTTGGCAATGTTATAGGGCAATTAATGATAACCTAGTGATGTAAAACCAGGTAACTTTTAATAAGAATTGAAAAAGTTATTTCAGGTGTCTGGTTTTTCACTTGTGGTGAAAACACGTTTTTGAAGTAATGCTAAGAAAGCAAAATCACACACTCAAAAATCAAGAAATAAGTCAGGTAAGGTTGCTTGGCAAATTAATTAATACAATTTCTTTATCAATTAAATATTATTTTACTGTAATGTCTTTCATTTAGTACACTGAGCATTTCATTTCTTGTTATCATTCTGAGTGCTGAGTAACTGCAAGTAATTTCAGCCTTTTCAGTTAGAAAAGTGGGTGCATGAGTGGATGCCTATCTGAAAAGTTTGGTTCAGGTTGACTTGCTCAGTATATGATAAGAGTTTTGTAGAAAAAGCAGGGAGATTGCAGGGGTATGTACTGACTGGTTTCAAAGTGGCATGGTGAGTTAATCTCCAAAGTGAGATTGTTCTTGCTCATTAAACACCTTTTTAAAAACATTTATTTGACATAAAAGAGATCATACAAATTCTTGCTGTTTCATTTTGGAGCAGAAACTTGAATCCACCTTGTAGATAACTATCCTAGTCACCAAGTTATTGCATTGCAATTTGATCTTTTTTCTTTCCTCTTAGATTTGTTTCACTTTATTGAAGTAATAAATATTAAGTTAAACTACATTGGGGAAGTGATCCAGGCTAAAAATTAACTTTCCTTCTGACAGGTTATTTTAATGGGGGGTAAATTTCTGGGTCTGGTTCACAGCACAGCTACACTAACTCTGCTAACGCAGCTGGAAGAGCCAAGCAGGAAGAAGAGACAGTGTGTACTAAATGAGGCACTGTTGTTGAAAGAACACAAAATGCAACATGAGCATTTTTTATCTTAATTAGAATTGGAAATGATAACTCAAACAATTTAAGTAGGTGCTACCATTCTTATTTTACTTGAACTGAATTAAAAGATTGTTCATATTATTAGGTCCCTCACATATTGATAAATTGGCAACATACAGTGGTAGTTATTAGCCTATTCCACTAGCACTACTAAATCTGAAAGAAAATGCCTGTGCATTGCTTCAGTTTTCCAGTTATGTCTTACATTTCTTCAAGAAAATCTCTGCATTTCAATAACTTGCCAGTTGAGAAAAAAAAAGGTATATTTCAGGTCAGTTTTTTTAATATTGTCTATGAATCACCACTAGTTTATTTGAAAATCCCTAGTATGCTCAGGCTGGAAACACAGAAGAAAATTACACTAGTTTAAGTAGTTTTTGAACTTAACCAAGCATATATGTCTGTGTTATCATTTGGTGTGATCAATTGGTTTAATGAATTGTAATTCAGTTCTGGTTTAGCTAATAACAGTTTAACCCTTTTCCTGACCCTGAATCAGTTAGTTTAGGAAGAAGCAACATTTAAAAGTGAGAAGCATCATATTATGGGGGCAGGCCAATGATGAGGAACTTTACACCGGATTTTCTTTTTTCATGTTGAAGAGTCGTTTAGATGTGGTGTTGGGGGATATGGTGTAGGGGAGAACTTTGTAGAGTAGGGTAGATGGTTGG
>JAOXNO010000005.1:10279640-10313477 GCA_028565335.1 Limnodromus scolopaceus
ATGTCAAATTTGAAATGGGCATGCTAGATTCCTGTTTCTAGAATAGGTGCAAAACTCTGCTCTATATGGTAGCAGGAGTTGGTAAAGGTTCTTTTGCGGCCGAACAGATGTGAGCTGAGGACACAGTTACTTGGTTTGCTCTCAGGTGAAGTTTCAGGTAGAATGTAGCTGATAGCTGTGGTTGATTGGCAGATAAAGACATTTTGGGATGTGACATCACCACTGGAAACCTCCAGCTTAATATTCTACATTATGAAGTGTTTTGTAATATTTGAGTATTTCAAGATACCGTCACTAAAGTTATAGTTGCATGAAGCTTTGTGTTACATGTTGTGGATGCAGTAACAGATCTTCAGAATGGTGCCAACAGGTATTTGAAGTGTTGAAATACAGGAAAAGAATTATGGAATTGTAGAAATGTAGCTGAGACAGGTTAAAAATCAGAAACTTCTGACACTTGGTTGGTTAATTATAATGTAATGGAAGTTGTCAACTTACTTTCTTAAACTTGGCTTAAACAAAATAAGGTGATAGATGTCTAAAAGATATAAGCATCCTTGAACAGAAAATTAATTCCTCTCATGCTCTAGCAAAAATGGATTCTCTTCAGTCTGGATGTTATGAGCTGATTTCAGTGGAATAGTTTCCCAGGTTTTATACTTGTCCTAAAGCAGTAGCTTTGGTTCTTAGGAAGTTAGTGTGGATATACTGCTTATACCCACTTCAAAGTCAGAATATGTATTAAATTATTCTGGTCGTTTCCTTTATCTGCAGTTGAGGAAGTGCCCCATAGCTGCGTCTCCACGTATCCACTGCTGAGATTTTGGTCTCACAGCTGTGGTGCATTTAGCTGCAAAAAACCCATGTTTCTGCACTGTACATTGCAACTTCCCCTGCTTCAATCTGGGTTTCTATATGCCTTTATATATTTGAATGATTTTAGTAGTGATACATTTGAAATGTAGTTAAAGCCTTATGCTGTCCCTCTTATTCCACAGGATCTCATAGAACCTTCCTTCTGAAAGCCTTGTCATGTTATATGATTATTTCATCATATACAGAGAGTACAGAAAATAATACTTTGCACAATTCTCCTGTGGTGGGAACAAAGTGTCTTCTGAGTAGCTGTAGCATTTGTAGAACAGAAAATGAAAAGCACTAAAACTGATAGTTATTCAAGTGAATTTTAGGTAGCAGAATGTTTTGTGAATGTTTGTGGGTAACCTTCTTTTCTTTGGCTAAAATATTATACAGTGTTAGATAACTGCAGATGATATCTCCTCTGGTATATTTTGAGATATATCATCTTCAGCTGGGTTGTCACTTCTGCATCATTTAATTTGTCCTTGAAAGTCCTCTATTCATACAAATAATTAGACCTTGTCCTTTATAACTTTAGAAATCCAGAAATATCAATGTCCAAGCTGGCATGCTGGTTGTTTCTGGTGACATTAATCTATGCCCTGTGTGACTAATTTTGTACAGGATGCTGCACAGGTATGGAACTTGCATATGGTTGCAGTGTTCTATGAGTCACGTGGACATGTGATAGCTCAAGGGTCTAAAAACTTGCAGATGT
Source organism: Limnodromus scolopaceus (assembly GCA_028565335.1). Classification (NCBI taxonomy): domain Eukaryota; kingdom Metazoa; phylum Chordata; class Aves; order Charadriiformes; family Scolopacidae; genus Limnodromus; species Limnodromus scolopaceus. The sequence continues at coordinate 10,281,220 of JAOXNO010000005.1, forward strand.
GTAAATGGTGTAGAATGTACCCCAAACTACCTGAGAAGCAAAAAAAACTAGCTGAAGACTAGTTCATGCAGTTTACAAAGTTAACTGTTTAGTGCTTTCTAGTGCAGGAAAACCAGTGGAGACTGTGAGTCTTAAATTCTGATGTGCATTTAAATGGTTGATTAAATCTCTCCCTGTGTTCCTGGTTCCGTAGCAGAAGTGGCTGTTCAGGATGTGAATTGGCTCTTTCGCCATCCTACTCTACAGTTCGCTTTATTAATCCAAATCAGCACTGGCTTGCTTCATTGTACCAAGTTGTGAACTGCTGCAACTTAGAACAGATTTGCATGGTGTTCAACTTCTTGTCTCAGGACTAACTTCTTCAGTTGTCCCAGGTTTAGCCATCGCTAAATATCTCAGTATTTAGCTTGCACAGCCCCATGGAATTCTGAGTTTAGACAACCCAATGGCTTCTATAGTAATACTTCTTTCTTGAAGATATAAGTGTTTACTGGCTTTTGTTGGATTCCATGTCTTGCACTCGATGCCCTCGATTGCCACAAAAATTTATTTTCAGTCTTGAGTGTAAATTGGCATTTGACATCTGAATAAGAACTAAACCTCTTTATTAATGATTTTGTGCAATGAGTAAGATACTGTGCTTGCATAAATGTTAATCAAACGCTGTAAACTGCTGTTTGCTTATCTACTATTATGAATATTATTATTTGAAAAAATGCAAATTTGTTTTGAAACCAAACCTGTTTTTCTTGCCTACATTTCAGTCAGAACTAAGACATGGTCCGTTTTACTATATGAAGCAGCCACTCACCACAGACCCTGTTGATGTTGTACCACAGGATGGACGGAATGATTTCTATTGCTGGGTTTGTCATCGGGAAGGCCAAGTCCTCTGCTGTGAACTCTGTCCTCGGGTTTATCATGCTAAGTGTCTGAAACTGACAGCGGAACCAGAGGGGGATTGGTTTTGCCCAGAATGTGAGGTTAGTTTGATATAAGGAGTGGATTTCTTGTTTGTGAGACATAAGCAGCTTTTTTGCATTCTGAGATGTTTCTGGTTTATTCCTACATTGCCTCTTGGTAAAGATGCTAGATAAGTTTGTACAGAAGAGGAGGCATCCGTTGCTGCTTCACTACTTTTTCTCTGTGTGTACCAGGATTGTGTTTGCCTTCTTACCACGGATCTTCAACTTCCTTTGTGTTTCCATCTCTAGAGAAAGCACCATTTCAAAGACTGATCACTTCATCAGGCACCTCTAATTCTGAAAACATTCTGCAGTTTTGACTAGTTTAACTTGTGGTGCTTCTACTGGGCTGATCAGCTCTGCAGCAGTGCAGAAAAAAATTGCACTGTAGGGTCTATATAAACAAGTGGGTATTTTATTACTGTTTTTTTCTGCAGGGTTGAGGAAGAATTTAATCATTTCTCTCCAATGATTCATGGGGAGAGAATACTTAGCATCAAAGTATCCTTAATGAAAGCAAAGTGGTTTATCACATGTTTTCCTTTGATCACTTATTGTATTAGAGCCCAGGTGACCTTCTCACTTGTTCATGTTACTGTGAACCTGCATTGTATTTGGGAATTTTATGTATTCACACATTCACTTTGTGTGATCTTGAAGATGATGGATAATTTCTGGTCTTTTCCCTTCTTTTTTTCTTTTTTTTTTCTTTTTATCTATATAACCTGAACAAAACCCAAGTAAATGGGTCATCAGAAGTGTTTTATTTCTTGTAAGATAATTATTATCTTCCATTTCAATGCTAGAATATTTCAGTGGAGGATAATTTACTGAGAAATGTTTGCTAACAAAATATTTTTTTAACCTTAACTTTTAGAAAATCACAGTCGCAGAATGCATAGAAACACAGAGTAAAGCTATGACAATGCTCACCATTGAACAGCTATCATATTTACTGAAGTTTGCACTACAGAAAATGAAACAGCCAGGGGTAAGGAAATTTTTTTTTTTTTAATGCTTGGATCATATGTTTGTCATAATCCTGAGTATTGCTTCCTGTTGTGGATTATGAACCTGGCTCATTTTATCAGATGGTGTGTGACAGCTTCCATGCTGTCTGCCACCTGTCTGGTACAGACACATCAGTTTAGGCTGTATGTACCGTTCTGGAGTGCATTTAAAATGTAGTTCCTTGATGTAACTTGTGGACGTACTTTCAGTAGGTGTAGTGAAAATATAATGTGGATTTCCAGTGGGATGTGGTGATTTCTCACTCACAGAAAGCAGACAATGCTGTCTCTCAGATACCAGGGGAAGGAGGAGGCATGATCTCTTACCAATATAGTTCTATGGGCAGGAACACTGGGCACAGACACTGTTATTGATTATTATTGATTATACCTTTTGAAAACCTGGCTTCCATCTGTTAGTAGAAATTGTTCTTACCACAAAAGTTAGTTGTATGATGTACTTCTAAAACACTGAAGAAATTTCCCTCAGTGTGGTGAAAACTATGCCATTAACGTTCACACAATATGAGGCTGCTACTCTATGAATTTGCATCACGGAAGTAAAATTGGTTTTCCTCCAACATGTGCCTATCTCCATGCGTCTGTCTTAGATTCATGTCTCAAAATGCCACAAACTTTCACCTACTCCGGTCACTCATTCTTGCTTCTAACTTTCAACAATTCTGGTCAGTTGTTCTTCACCGTGCAAGCATTACCTAGTTTTCACATATGTGAAGAAAACAGTAAATCAAAATATGATGTCATAAATTACCAAGGGTTGTCTTGATGCCGCCTTCTTCCTGTACAGGAGTTAGAGGGAAAGTGTCTCTGTGTCTGCATTGTTACAGTTAAATATGTTGGGAAAAACAGATGTGCAGAATCATGAGCTTTCTGCAACTCTGATCTCTCTATGATAAGTATTTTAGCAGAACAATAGTGACAATTTCTGGGAAGGTTATTCTTAAGGACTGACAGATTTTGGCTCTTGGAATCGTTTTACTCCGGAGTGGTAAATACTGTCCTATTATAGATAGAGCCAGTACAAGATTTAAATGCTGCTTTTCAGAAGCAAAGTGTCAGTGTTTGTTTATATTGAATTCACAAAGTGTTTTGAAAATGTGCTTAGAAAGCTAATGTTTAATGAATGCGATTGAGATATTTTGCCCTTCAGGCATTTTACTGATAACCTGTTGTTTTGGTACCTGAGTACTTTAATTAGTTGTGTTCAAAGAATTACAGTCCCTCTGCATTAGCAGATAAAATGTAGAGTCCCACTGATAAAAGATTGAATGTGTTTGCATTACCAAGCCACCATTGTTTTGAAAGATATGATTCTAATGAGAGTCTGAAAAAAGAAGTATTTTTATGAGTCTAGCGAATTGGAAGTTTAGTGTCTTTATTCTGCTAAAAGCTATACACTGAGCCTTATCTGATACTCTCCTCCAAAAAACCCTGCTGTAAATAATAACAGTACATTTTACAAAACCCCTAACTTTGGCAATTCCTTACTTCCACCATATGAAAAATCAATTATATGAGATTTTTTAGTTCCTTTTGTTCTACCTGTATTTTTATTACTTCATGAAATTTTATAATTACTTTTAAAGAATTTTCTCTGACATCACAGTTGGAATTAGCATTAGAAAGAGTATTGTGTCATTGATGAAACTGGTCAGTGTTAATAAGCAGTGTGGGTTGTTTCTTTCTTTCTTTTCCAAACAGACAGAGCCATTTCAAAAGCCAGTTTCACTGGATCAACACCCAGATTATGCAGAATATATCTTTCATCCAATGGACCTTTGTACATTAGAGAAGGTTTGTATGAAGCTAAGGGAGGAAGCTCCCTTGAGTTTAATTGCTATCATCAAGATTTCTGTAGTGGGGAGGGGGAGAAAGGTTGCTTGAAATTATTTATACGCCAGTTCAGTTACAGCATAAAAACAATCATATGCCAATGGAACAAGTCCACTGTTTTGTTTGAACCAGTGACAAATGCTCAGGAAAAACAGTATGAAAAGGACAAGCTTAGACTGTTGATTTCCTCCTATATAAATTCATCTAATTCTAGGAATGATCCTGTGGGGAGACTTCATTAACCAGAGTTTGCATTTGATCATCATGTTTGTAAGCTATTAGTGGATCACTGGTCCGTTAATTTGGGACCATTTGAGTGTATATCCAGAAGTCATTCCAGACTCTTACTAATCATGCAACAAATGCTGTAATCTTTACTGCACCTGAGGTGCGAAAGAAAAAAGAAACAGTCAAGAGATGGATAATGGGACTTTGATTCGCAGTTAAATAATAATGTAAAAGTTTAAAATCCTGAAGAAGTTCTCCATTCTCTGCTGCTTAACGAAGACTGAAGTGTTCCAGAGCTTTGTTGTGCTGGGACTTGGAGAAGAGACAGCAAATTTTCATTCTCCATGTCCTTACAGTGCAGGTTGATGTCTTTATGGTATAAAGGTGTAACATTCATGTGACTGATTTTACTTAATTGAATGACTTTACCAGTGGGTAGACTTGAATGTCAAACAGCCTGTCTTATGTACTACGACCAATACTTTTTTCTGGGTCTTGTATAAATTTAGAAATAAAGATGCAGTGGAGCGATAATATGTCAGTGGAAGAAATCAAGGGCTCAGCTTTCTGACGAGACATCAAATTGAACACTCCTTCAAGAAATGAATACAGTTTTTGGAAATGTTGAAGATGCTGATCTAAGTAATTCAACATTTAGAGTTAATTTAGGCAGTTAATACATTTTCAGGGCAGTCAAAAGACACCCTGAATTTGACAGATTCTTAAGTATTTAGAATAATATTTTTTACAGTAAATACAGTCAATTTTATTGATTGAAAAAGATGTTCAGAAGTTGTGACTTTTTACTCATTTTTGTTTCCTGATACATTCTTAATTTTTTCTTTACAGAATGTTAAAAAGAAAATGTACGGTTGCACTGAAGCATTTTTGGCTGATGCCAAATGGATTTTGCACAACTGCATTATTTACAATGGTGGTGAGCATTAATACGTACTTACATCCTAAAATATGACACTTTGAAATAGTCGAAGTCATAGAGCAATGTGTAGACTTCTAGTTGGCGAGCACTGAAACTACCTTACTGTTAATGACCATACTGCCTAAACACAGAGATTTTTCTTTTATTTTTAGCAACCATCATACATAAAACTAGGATCAAATCCAACCCATGTTGGATTCCACCTTAAAAAAAAAAAAAATTCATATGTTAGAATCATAGTAGAGGTTGGGTTGGAGGGGACCTTAAAGATTATCTGGTTCCAACCCACATATCTGGTTCAAACCCCCAAGCTGCTTTAGTGTTTTGCATTGTGCAGTGCTTTATAGGACCTGATTGAGGAGATGGTACAGCATGTCGCTCACTGAAAGAGTGTACCAGAGGTGGGCAGCTGCAATAGCTTCAAAATGGAACATGTAGAGATTGTTACTCTGCTATGTTGAGGAGAAAATGGCCCACCTTTGGCCTTCGCAAGCGGGTAGTTTATACATACGTGTTTTACATCGTCTCTTTAGATGTCCTCTTTTGTATTTAATGCTAACTTTTAAATGTAAAAACTATTGATTTTATTGTAATTCTAACATAACAATTTTCTTGGTTAAAGCATTTTATTGTTTTCTTAGGAAATCACAAATTGACACAAACAGCAAAAGTCATCATCAAAATCTGTGAGCATGAGGTATTTGTTCCCCAATTTATTTTTAAAGTGTTCCATTTATGTATTCATGAGTGAAATAATATGTGTTTTGTAATGTGTGTATTGCATAACTACATTTTGTGTAAGCTTTCTTATGTTTAGATATGCGTATCCATGGCCTACAGGATGATTTTTGGCAAGGGTATTGCTAATCTTTCCCTAGGATATTCACAATCTATAATTAAGCTGTGGAGTGGGAAGAGAAGAAAGTGGACATAGGGATTTTGCATACAGGCACCTATCTTCTATACGAATATTTAGAGTTGGGAAAATAGACCCACATCTTCTGATTCACATAAATTCTGAGAATTTAACAATTCTTAATAGAACAAAATATGTATATAACCTGAGCCTGATACTTTAACTGGTTTATATAATATGAGCATAAGGAATAAAATATTTTATTTTTGGTTCTGCATAAATTATGAAATTATATGCCCAGTTGAGGTTATACCTGGAAGAAATGACGATAAATAATTCTTTATCACTAGAATAAATACAACATGAAACAAAGGATGTATTTTTTTTGACTGGAGTAAATGACAGTAGCATAGAATTTGAAGAGGGATGTAAAGTATGTCTGATTTGTTAACTGGAATGCATGTGCTATAGGGGTAGAACAAGATGGGTGTCACTCAAAACAGTGTTGATTTCAGAGCATGTAAATGTGTATTTATGACCACAAATTTGTGGGGAAAATGATGCTAGCAAACTAGACAGGATAACATAATAATATTGATCACACTTCAGACTCTGTTTAAGCTCTGCAATAATTGTTTTTCTTTTCAGATGAATGAAATCGAAGTATGTCCGGAATGTTATTTAGCTGCTTGCCAAAAACGAGATAATTGGTTTTGTGAGCCTTGTGTAAGTTAAGGATTATGGTAGTCTAGCTAATATATTAAATCAGCCCTTCGGGTTTGACTGTTGCTTGCTATCCCCACGTTGTTTTAAACACGGTGGTTACTGAGTCAAGGAAGGCTGCTGGAGTTTACCAAGTAGCTTGTGCTTGCTCATTGTGCTCTTTGTGGGGTGAGACTATCTCAAGATGTTTAGCTGTAAGGCTGTGTGCTTTCACAAAAGGAATGGTTCTGTCAGAAATAACTGTGAAGGGGGTCTGCAACCAGATATCAACTTCTCTGCCCTCAAATGTAAGATACCTGTGCCTGTGCCTGGGTTGTCTGGGCTTGCATGCAGTACTTAGACTCTGAGTAAGATACCTGAAATGTGAATGTCTCTTTCCGCAGGTGTGGATCTGAGAATTTACACTTGATTTTTCTTTCATGACCTATTAATAGGTTGTTTTCTGGTTTTGTTTAATACTGCACCAAACTTGGGAAGACTCCTTAAGTAGAAGTGTATAACTTCCAAGTTCTGTCTTGGACTTAAGTGAAATTAGAGAATTTGAAGGATTGGTCCTAGGCTAACTTACACTGTGCTACATATTTGGAGGAGACTAGGAAATTAATAAAAAAGTGCAATTACAATGTGTTTATTGAGATAATTAAGGTGATATTTTTTTTAATTATTCTGTTCTCTCAGGATTTATTATGTATAGATCAAGCATATAGGTAAATGGAATCTTATATTTCACCAGTGCCTTGTACATGTTGGGTCTTTATTGAATCTAAGTAATACATACAATTTAAAAAAAAAAAAGTACTGTCATTTATCAGATTTGAAGGTAATACTGCTTGTGTCTTACTGTGTCTTTTGCCTCCTCCTCTAGAGCAATCCCCACCCTTTGGTCTGGGCTAAACTCAAGGGCTTTCCATTCTGGCCTGCTAAAGCACTGAGGGATAAAGATGGGCAAGTTGATGCCCGTTTCTTTGGCCAACACGACAGGTGGGAATTTAACCAAAAGATGTCTTTGGCTGTACTTGAAAAATTCTTCTTGTGATTTTGTGCTCTGAGTTTTTGAGTCCTGTCTTTTGAACCTTTGCACTAATAAACTCTATAATATCGTAGCATATGCAGTTCTAGTTTCTTACATGATGTCTGTAGAATCTGGCATGTGTTTGTAAGATTAATACATATATAATCTCAGTTAATATGCAAGTTAATTCTTGTGTCTGGTTTTGTGCTGCAGAGAACTGTAGTTCTTAAGGGTGGAAGAGGTCAATAAAGTTGTCTATGTTGTCTAAACACTATGGGAATAAACACACAATTGTAGATTTAAAAAATATAGAAAATACAATCTGTGTTGAAGATGCCAGTTCTGCTCTGAAAGGAATTTTCTGTACTTGTGAACCCTCTGCTTAGATGGAGAAAGCCATGGTGAATGCAAGTTGATTTATCATGAATTGAAAATATAAACATATAGAGTTATAAAAACATGTACTGTTAAGAAAAAAAGTATGGGCCATGAAATAATTAAGTCAAAGTTCCTGGTACTTTAGTACCTTGGAAGCCACAGTTTCAGAGTCTACCTCATTTCATGATAAGTAGATTCTGTCCAATACTTGTTGATAGAACTTTTTCTGGTATTGAGGAGTTTGGTCACCCTGATGTGGGGTGTAAAATAGAATATTAAGCTTTTAAGAATGTGTTTGTGAAGTCTTTTTTTCCTGAGCTGTTTTTTGTGGTTTTCTGCTAACTATGATGGATGGAAAAACTGTTCAGTATTGGTTGTCTTAGAGTTACATAGGCTGTTCTAATTAGGAATATGTTGTCCTATTTCACCAGTGTTTATTCATGTTTTACGTGTTACTGCGTAGAATAAAAGAAGCTAGTGATAATCTAAGATATTCAGTTTACTTACTTACCAAAATTGAGCACTGAACTATTAAAAGAAGGCGGCAGGGATGGTCCTTTGAAGTGATCTGAGGTATGCATATCTTTGATTAGGCTAAAATAAATTAGTATGTGCACAAAAGTTGCCAATGCCAGTCCACAGTGTGAAATGTAGTTATGTTATATTCTGTTTTTCTGTTTTATGTATAGGGCCTGGGTTCCAATAAATAATTGCTACCTCATGTCTAAAGAAATTCCTTTTTCTGTGAAAAAGACTAAAAGCATCTTCAATAGTGCAATGCAAGAAATGGAGGTTTATGTTGATAACATTCGTAGAAAATTTGGAGTATTTAATTACGCACCTTTCCGGACACCATATACTCCCAACAATCAATACCAAATGTTATTAGACCCTGCAAACCCAACTGCTGGAACTGCAAAGACAGACAAGCAAGAGAAAATCAAACTGAACTTTGATATGACGGCATCGCCCAAGATTCTAATGAGCAAGTCTATGCTGAGCAGTAGCACTGGTCGTAGGATTTCATTGACAGATATGCCACGGTCACCAATGAGTACGAACTCATCAGTTCACACTGGATCTGATGTTGAACAGGACGCGGAGAAAAAAGCGACTTCCAGTCATTTTAGTGCCAGTGAGGAATCCATGGACTTTATTGAGAAAAATACAGGTAAAAGAAAAAATAAATAGAGGGGGGTACAGGACTTTACATTTGGTTAGTGCACTATTTTTATTCCACATACTATTTAAAGATAGGCTGTATTATGACTCGTTTTATGAAGAGATTTTAGAAAAAAAGATGGGTTTAACTTGCAGTATTGCAGATAAGAAATAACAGTCCTTTCTATCTCATTGAGAAGGAATAAATAACCTTGAAAAATGACCACAACCCCTCTGTTTAAATAGCTGGAAATAGTTGTAACTATCAAAATTAATAGAGAATAGTAGAAGTAAATACAAAAAGAGTTAGAATTATCATGATTAGGAGGTATTCTATTTAAAATTTGATAGCTCTTTTTCAAGGCAATGAGCTTAATTTATAAGTGTTCCCAACTGAGTAGCTGAAATATGGTAAAACTACAGTTCCATAGGCAGAGTGGATAAAGAGAAAAAGGAGTGTAGAATACACAATTTGGACTTCTCAGGCTTATATATAGTCAAAGAACAAATTGCTAGCTGATTTTATGGCACTCAAGCAAACTACTTTATCTTAGTATTTTTCATCCATAAAGAAAGTTCATCACTATTTGAAAAAAGTGATGCAGTATATTAATTAATGTGAGTGGCTTAAAACTTTGGTTTGGGTAAAAGGATGTATTTGTGTAGAAAACTAAATCAATATGTTCTATTGCAGTTTTTAGATTAAATGCTGTTTATTTATTTAGTATGATCTTATTCTTTCTAGTCAATAAAGGCTTGGCTTTGAAGCTACCTTTGGGTACAAAATGTCTTGTGATGTGATCCTGTCCATCTTAAGAATTGATGACAAAGTAACTGTATGAGTTTAAATATATGAAAATATTTGGATTTTTCAGCAGAGTAATATGTCAAAAGGAATAATTAATTTTATACATAAATTACCATGTATATATGTATGTACAGCTTTTATATATAAGGTGTAGCTAACAGGTACTGTTTTGTGTCCAAATATAGAGCTTTTATTATACCACATTATTATTCCTTTATGGTAGTGGAGGTAATAATGGAAAATCACATTATTTTGTCAGATGAAGATAAAATAAGGTGACAGATGTTATCGTATTACTAGGGATTCTTGATTATCATAGCAATTCTGGGGAATTTTTCTAACTTTTCCTCAGGCCTGACTATCATCTATCCTAGTGCATAGAAATGCTGGATTGGACTTAACAGCAGTTAAACTAGAATATTCAGGTTCCCACCTGGCATTTCTACCTGTATGTTGTTACAAATGCTAACTTTTGTAATATTTACTTTATGTACAAACTTAGCTGTCCTGTTATTGGAATCTGCATGTTTCAATCAAATGTAAATGAAGTTACTTGTTTGCTGTAAAAAAATATTTCAAGTAGTATGACCGCACTATCTTTAGACAAGAATGATTTTATTTGGCTGCCTCTGTTGTTTATTTTGAGTGATGTGTAGCAATTAACTTGGAACCAGTTATTGAAACAGCAGGTATTGCTACTGTTTAGGAATCTGAAAATATATAGACAATCCTGGATGTACTGGGGAAGAAAAAGTGTCCAGTAGTGAGTTTAGGAGCATTAAGGAGAGATGTAACAAACAGAAATTTGTCTCTTGCTGACAGATATTAGTTCTTTTTATTTAAGTGATGGCCTCCAGATGCTTCCCTTTCTAGACTGTTTGGCTCTTTCCAGAAATGTGTTTTTAAAACATTATTTCATGGAGATTTTAAAGGCTCTCGGCATAGGATTTTGCTTAAACTCTGTAGTAGATTATAATGTTCTGTTGCCTTATTGGAGATATTGGTCACTGATCTTCAGCTGTTCTGATTAAACTTACTACGATATGTACTGTAAATTCTGTTAATGTAGCTAGAAAATGGGGTAGGTGCGTTTTCTATGTTTATTTACATACATGAATTAAAATAGATAGCAATTTAGAGTGTCAGAATTTGTTAACATCTAAAATAACCAAATCTTGAAAGCTAGAGACTGTCACTGCAAACAGAGTGGTTTTGAGGGTAAGCACACATTTGGCCCAACTATATAGCTGCAATAAGAATCTTTTCCATACAATTTATTTCTTTATTAAACTAAAATTAAAGGGATAATTCTAACTTAGAATGGAGCTATAACACAGTGTTGAAATTATTAAACAGAAATCCTTTCCTTGCTTGTGTACATTTAAAAGCTGTTTTGTCCCAGTGAATATGGCTTTAATAGTGATTATTTTTAAATCTGTCTTTATTAATTTTGTACTTTTTCAGCTTCTCCAGCACCAACAAGAACGGGTCAAGCAGGGAGTTTGTCAGGCAGCCCCAAACCTTTCTCTCCTCAAGCATCAACGCCAATTTCTGCTAAGCAAGAGAGAACTTCCACTCCAGGAAGCATTCTGAATCTTAATCTTGGTTAGTCTTCACCTTTGAAAATCTAATACCATTACAGCTGAAAAAATTACAGTGGTGTCAATGCAACGTAATATGAGAAAACTTGCTTGTCTGTGGCTCTGAATGAACAAAGGGCTTTAAATGAGGCATATGTATAATTATAGTTTCATCAAATAGGCTGTTTTTTTTTTTTAATAAATGAGAATTTCTGTTATTGTTTTTTCTTGTTGATGAAAGGAAGTAGTTACAGGATGATTTATTTATTTTTTTAGCTGAATTGTACAAATTAATGTTTCTAAACAGTAGGTAAGTTTCTAAAGGTTGTAATTACATGAACATTGCTGCTCTTCACCCCTCAGTCTCTCAAGTGAATTGCTGGCAAGGTTTTCTTGTGGTATTTGGGATTTACTAGGGCTTTTCTCTTGCTGACTTCACATCACCTCCTCACTGACCATCCCTCTCTAGGGAGATAGATGGATGAAAGGAATTAGCAGATGTCTTGAAACTCCCTAGAAGTAAAATTTGGGATTCTGGAATTTTGAAAGATGAAGTGGGTAAGTACTAAATTGGTAAAATAGTTCTGAAAGCCAAATGGCTGTAAATCAGTTTCCTCAGCCATGCTTTGTTCCTGTGAGTATTCTGATTCAGTTCTGGCTACCTTTTACCTCCACGTGATGTTACATGGAGAACCAGGATTCTGCCCCTTGGTGTTACCAAATACTTCAGGAAGCTTGAGCTAAAATGCTGAACTCATTTTTCAGTGAGTTACAGATACTCTGATTCTGGATAGGAGCCTCAAAAGTCTGTTTTTCAGTGTGTTAACTATGTGTGGACGTAACCATAGAATGAATTCCTTCTGCTGCACTCCAGCTGCTTGTTGTCTTATCTGAGGTGACAATGCATTTGGAAAATTGTTAAGAAAGACGGAGTGCTGCAGTAGCTTGAGCCCACAGATGGGTGACATCAGCTAGAGCATAGAATGTTTTGAATAAATAGCATGGATCAGAAAATGCAATGTTCTGGTCCATGAGCAATACCATAAAAAAACGTCTAGTGTGCTTTCAAGTAGAGTATCAGATATTTTGTCAGCTTTCAAGGAGTTTCCTTTGCTAAATATACTCTTTGGTGCTAGGAATGAAAATGGCTACCTTGCTTCATTAATAGTGTCAGCTGTGCCAGACTTAGATTCATCTGTGAATCCTGTGGTTTTCAGATCTGATTATTGTTCTCGTTGTAATGCACAATGTGAACAGAGTTTCTCTCTGGAAAAACAGAAGTGAAAGTCCAGAAAACAAAGGCACGTGCCTTGAGCAGAGTACTAGGAGGGCTCTATGGTTGTCTTCCAATTCAGCAATAAGGAAGGAAAATTAACAAAATGAGCCATGTGTTGTTACTGACAGACTGGCTAAATTGTAAAATGGAGGTGTGAATGACCAAGCGATACACAGATTGCTTGGAAAAAATACATATTCCAGATAGCACAGGACCTGTCCTTGTATAACAGAGGCAGAAAAGATACAGCAACAAGTTTGACCCAGTGAGGAGCGAAAATTTTCAGATCGGTAACAAGAAAAAGCAGGACTTTAGAGATGAGCACTTGAAGATTTCTCCACAGTCGGCTTGTCTGTCCTTTGGCTCTGTTTTCTTCTTACTAATGCTTTGACATTAATGAGGCAGATCTTCTCAGTGAGACGTCCATGAAGGTTACATAGAGATTGTGAGACATCTTTCATATATTTAGATATAGTGTTCCCGGGGGAGGTCTTATAGTGTCTTGTTTTCATCTTTCCCCATTCTCCCTTTTTTCTTCTGTTTGTATCCTGTCATGTTGTTAACCAGGTCTGTGAAGGCCTTGAGTCAAATTCTGTACTAAGGGTGATATAACCATTAACTGCTGTGGAATTAGTGTGGATTCAGTGACATAGTTAGCACAGGAAGAAGAAACCTAATTTAGTAAACATTTCCAATACAAGGAAAATTTTTTTCAAAAGTACTTAAGTGACTTAGAACCTTCATTTTTATTTTCAAAATTTACACTGCACTGAAAGTGATCGTTTGTATTATGTTTAGTCTTTTCCAGTATGAGTATGTGACATGAAGAATGTGAGATTCAGTATTACTTTTAAACATTTCACCGGGACTAGAAAGGGCGATTGAGTGTTATTTGGACTGAATTTATGTATGCTATAATGCATATATATTACAAACGAGGACGATTCTAACTATAGCCTGTATATTTGGCGATACAATAATAGCCTGTATATTCCATCACACAAGTTGCTGCCTCTCTCTAGGTAGAGATGAGGAATGGTCATTTTAACAGTAAAAAAACCTGCATGAATACTCGAATGGTTCCTTCTGTACCTGCTCTCTGTATTATAGATTCTGTTTGCAATCTGATAGGAGATAGTAGCCACACTTGATTGAGACAACTCTGCTGCTGAAGTTGAGTCATTACGTACTGTGGCTCTTTAATTTTAAATGTGGAAAGTACCTTGATATTAAGTTCAAACTTGTAAAGAATGTCTGGTCAGAGGAATCATTGGCTCAGCCCTTTGTATTTATTTCACTTTTCTCTGAGTTGTACATCAAGAAAAAATGCCTTATAAAGATATATGGGGATTTTTTTTGTTGTTTCTCCCCTCCCCTCACCCTTTTTCAGTAAAGTAAGGCAATACTGTGACATCTTTAACTGCTGTGGAATGAAACTCTAAATGAAGCACAAATGCACATTGTGCCAGTGTTGCCTTTTGTCTTCATGGCCTCTGTCCAAGGATAGAAATACAACCTCTGAAATTGAAAAATTGAAGCAAAAATGTGAAACTTAGTTGTTGAGAGAGTTTTAGCTTTAGCGCTGTAGTCTGTACTCTTTGAAGGCAGATCTGGATGTTTCAGAGTGAAAAATTCTCTATGTGCATGGGGGATCTTAAGAGAAGATTTTGCTGACATATATTGAAAAAACTATTATCTTAAATTTATTAATCTGTCTAGTGTAATAACCCCCATTTATGTTTCTATTCTCATGACTTACATTTTGAATTTTAAATGGTGACTATAAGGATTTGTAGTCTTATTTAATTTTTTCTGTGAAAATATTACTACTAGTAGTTAATAACAGCAGTAGCTTACTTGAAGTGCTGTCAGACAGCTTACAGACCTCAATGATGGTTTCTTGATAATTTCATGTAATTGATGCATGTGTTTTGCCAGTGAAATGTGTAGCATCAGAGAGTAAGAACCCGTTGTTTGTAGTAAAGTGATGTTATAATTATTATTTGGCCCATAACTATAAAAGTAGTGAAATATGTTTCAGATTGTCTGCATTGTTACTCAGTGAAATTTGTATTATCTGGACAGTGATCTCTTCTCCTTTTGTAAAATATTTTTCTTACCTCCTTTTTTCTTTTTCTAGATCGTAGTAAAGCTGAGATGGATCTGAAAGAGTTGAGTGAGTCAGTCCAACAGCAGAGCACTCCCGTGCAACTCATTTCACCAAAACGGCAGATACGTAGTAGGTTCCAGCTTAATCTTGACAAGACAATAGAGAGTTGCAAAGCACAACTTGGTAAGTGTATCTCAAGAATATACTGGACATCTGAAGGAGACACTTGAGAAAATTTTGAATTGGAGTTTAGGAGAAGTTTTTGAATAGTAAAACCTTAAATATTTTATGCATTAAAACAAGAGTAGGGGATATTTGAACTCTTTGAGGCAAATAGAGTGTACTGAGCTAGTTCAATTTAAAACACAGTGAGACGGATGTTCCAAATTTTTGTCAGAAAGCTTTCATCTTTTAATCTGTTTTTGTACCATTCTGGTGTAGATAGTCTGACAGAATTATAGTCTTACTATTTGCTTTGTAAATGGAAAAATTCAAGAACTGTGCCTAACTTCTGTCAGTTGCACATATTAGTATATCCAGTCACACAGGAGCTGGATGCTGTTAGAGATATTAGTGTTGTCTAGCACTTAATTAAGACTTTCTAGGTACTAAAAAACCTAGAGGTTCTCCTCGCAAAATATACGTGATCTAAAATTGATTCTGCAACCATGCATGCAAGTGACTTTAATCAGGTCGTGTTACTGATTTTCAAGTGGTTTCTTGTGAATAAAAATAACTTCTCTTTGTATTTGCCGGCATCAGTCTTAAGTTGAACAGAGCAGCTTGCAGGTAGTGGAAAAAAGCGGTGGAAGGAGGTCTATTGAATGAAATAAAAATATGAATGGGAATATGTGAAAGGTAATTCTTATACATTCTGGTATTGAGATAGGGCACTAAGGGAAGCATTTATAGGACTGACAGCTAAGATAATAGTATGTATACACTTTATTCCAGTATATAGAGTATTTTTTTGGTAATGTCAGTCAGTCTGATGTCAGCATGGAATGTACTTTCCTCCCCACAATTAGGAATAAATGAAATATCTGAAGCTGTTTATACTGCAGTAGAACACAGTGACTCTGAAGATTCTGAAAAATCCGACACGAGTGACAGTGAATATAGTGATGAGGATCAGAAATCAAAGAATGACCAAGAAGATGGAGAGGACAAGGAAGGTACGAGAAGTGACAAAGAATCATTGAGCTTGAAAAAAAAACCTAAGCCCCCAGCACAGCATGAAGATAAGGAGGAACTTAAAAGCACAAGTCCAGAAGTGGAGAAAACAGATGATCCGGTCAAAGAAAAGGCAATTACAGACACTGAAAAAGAATTTTCTGAAAAGGGAAAAAGTTTACAGCATCCTGCAAAAGAAAAACTGAAAGGTAAAGATGAAACAGACTCTCCAACTGTGCATCTAGGACTGGACTCTGATTCTGAGAGTGAACTTGTCATCGATCTAGGAGATGATCATTGTGGCCGTGAAGGAAGGAAATCCAAGAAAGAATCTAAAGAACCTCCTCCTAAACATGATGGTAGGATGAAATTCTTCCCTTCCTATTTCTCTTCTGTGTTATCGAAACCAGAGCTGTTAGACTTATTTTTGCATTAAGATGTTAAAAATATCTGTACCAAAACAATATTTTGAATGATTTTTCATTCTTTTTGACTATGAAAGAAGTTTTTAGCCCCCATTATAGTTTCTGGTTTAAATAAAATATGCTTGAGTTTTCTTTTTAGCAACATATAAGTACGAATACCCGTTATATTTGTTCTGTTGCAAATTTAGAATTTATTTTGCAATCTTTACATTTCCATAGATCTCCTGAAATAGCAGGTATAGAAGAAGTTGGACTTTACCAAACAAATTGCATAACATGCCATAGAAATCGATGCAAATGCTCTCAAGTAATAATCAAAAAACCAGCTAAATCACATGATTTGTCCTTGAGATTGCTTTCCCTTTTTAACAGCACATGGAAACACTGTCTCTATTAATGAGTAAAGTGCTTTTGCTAAACTGGTTTTTCACATTAGCCTTTTGATGAAACAAAAGAGAAAACCAGATTTAAATGATTATATTAAAAAATATTTTATTCTTCATATAACTTTCTCTTCTTGCCTGTATTCTGTAGCATGTTGGCTCAGTCATCTTATTTAAAACAATATTATCAATCAATTTACTAAGCTTACTTCAGAAGACAACTTAATGCTTCTGAATTTTGAATCTTAAAATGGAATTTAATGGATAAATATTATTATGAGATAATAAATAAAATAGGCTTATAAACTATAACCAGAATTGTAATTTTGGGGAGCTTTATACTGACTGGTTCTTATTTTATTTAAAAATTTATTAAGCAAGGAAGCTTTATGAATTTCAAAACCACTGATTCATGTATTACTAGTGGCCTAATCTGGTAATGGTTGAAATAAGTAATCTTAAAATTTTACTTTGCTATAGAGTCAAGAGAACAATACATATTCTGAGTAAAATTAAAAGTGGATTTAAATATTCATATATGTAGACCTATACTAATAAATTCTAGACATAATTTGTGTCCTGTCCATGATTCCACCTTTACTTGTGGCTATCAGATCTCTCCAGAAGATCTCTCCAGAAGAGAGATCTGATGTGTGCAGATCTGAAGGCCTTTGCTCCCTTTCCAGAAACCTATCAATGCAGGAGCCTTCTCTTTCTGCCACATTTTTCCTGGCCAGTTCCTAAATTGATCTGATATATGGAATGGTCAGGTATAAACTCTGGAAGATTTTTGAGTAAACATAGTTATCTTAAATACACTGTATAATTGATTGTCAGTGCCAGTTCACCTTTCTTTAGAAAGTTTTTAGTATCCTATTCCTTCACTTTATTATTCAGTCATTGTTCCTTTTCAATGTATTTTTCTCCTGAAAAAAATGGGAATGAGAGGTGTAAGTGCTTATCCAGAAACATCCTAACAAATGCTGATCTTCACGTACCTTCCAAAGGAGGTCAGCCTGGTTTTTGGCGTTTTGTACTTTGTTTTGTTTTGCTTAATGACTAGTTCTGAATTGCCACCAACTTCAGGTAGACTGAAATGAGTTCACTTGTAGAATGTTGAGATTAGTTTATTTGTAGGGCATCAATTACCTTTTGAGGAAAATAATTAAAGGTAGACTGGAAGGTGCAGTCCAACTTCCAAAAGTTGGATTAAAATTATGAATCAGATATGTTGGTGAAAAGCTGGCATTACATTTTATGTTTGTTTAGTTTTAGGTAAAACTCCACCTTCTTCCAGTTCAAGCACCCAGCCTCTACCAGAAACTCCAGTACTTACCCGCTCTGCATCTCAGACTCCACCAGCTGGTGTAACAGCAACTACTAGTGCTTCTTCTACTGTTAGCGCTCCATCTGCCGCCACTGGGAGCCCTGTGAAAAAGCAGAGGCCTCTGCTGCCTAAGGAGACTGCCCCCGCCGTGCAGCGCGTAGTGTGGAATTCTTCAAATAAATTTCAGACATCTTCTCAGAAATGGCACATGCAGAAGGTGCAGAGACAGCAGCAACAGCAGCAGAGCCAGCAGTCTCAGTCACAGCAGCCTCAGTCCTCTCAAGGGACAAGATATCAGACAAGACAAGCAGTTAAAGGTATACACTTTCTAACTCAATGTGCCTGTGATGCCATAATTCCCCAGTAGTGATCTCAGTGCTCCAAGGCTGCCCAACCAGGAGTTCTTCCATGTAAACAAAATCTCAAAGTGTGGTTCTACTCTGATAAGTGACTTTAAAATACAACAACATACTCACGATACCTGCTCTTTCTGGTGTGTATTTAGAGTCATGTCTCCTTATTTTAATGACAAAAAGTTTGTGTGTGTATCTGTGTAAATATTTTTGCCATTCGTAGCCATCACAGATTTGGGAGTGTGAACTGAATTATTTTCTGGATGATATGATAAAACCATTAACTCTATTCCACTTGCAAGATTACCACTATCACCCCAATATCTACAAACTGGATCCAGTTTTATCTGACAAGAAGCTGATCTGTATGGTTTTTCGGAGACTATAATTTGATATCAGTGAAATTACCCAGGCTACATGTGTCTTTGGAATCCCCATTGCTTAACTCTGAACAAGAC
This sequence comes from Limnodromus scolopaceus, assembly GCA_028565335.1. Taxonomy (NCBI): domain Eukaryota; kingdom Metazoa; phylum Chordata; class Aves; order Charadriiformes; family Scolopacidae; genus Limnodromus; species Limnodromus scolopaceus. The sequence goes on from JAOXNO010000005.1 coordinate 10,300,240, forward strand.
TGTTGCTGGTTTACTGAGCAAACAAACAGCCATGGCATTTTAGAATTTTTTCACAACTGTTTCCTTACCAGCCCTTTGCCAGAGGTTTTACTAGTAGTAGGCACGTGATAATGTAAGTCCGTGTTTTCTGTTGCTTCACTTCACGGAACAGCAACGTTATGCAAACATAGTTTTATTTGTAATTTCAAGTTAATAAATTGAACTCTTTCCTGTGAATAGATACTCTCCATTCTGCTAACAGTGCTGGCAAGGCAGGAATGCAAACAGAAGAGAGGTTTAGGTAAAGCATCACATATAAACGTTTACCAGAGGCATGTTTCTCTGGTCCCAAACTGCTTTTCTGACTCTCATGTAAAAGAAGCATTGAAGAAGTGATATCTTTTTACTTGTAGGCTGCAGGAATTCAATACAGAAATATTCAGTGAGAAAAATAAATGTGAAACTTTGTGAAGTCTTATTTTTAATAGAGTCATACTTTAGTATGAGAGCTTAATAATACGGAATGAACTTTAAATGTTCCGCCTATGAGTTTGCTTTATCAATATGTTTCCTATTGAGTGCATCATAGCTGTGTTCCATCTTAAATATTATGTGCTAGAAATATATAAAATGAAAACTATAAAATCTATAGATTTCTTATATACTGAATTGACATAAACAAAAATATAGTACATACAAATAAACCAAATGACGTCTTTATTTCAGTAATTCCTGTTTTGAGGATAGTGGCAATGAAGACATCTTTTGTAATATGAATCATTAAAAATAGATTGAAAAGTATTTAAGACAGATAAGTCATTAGGGATGAAAAGGTGAAAGTCTTTGCATTTAGATTTGTGCTCTCGTTTTGTAATTACCCATTGTTTAAGATTATTTGAAATATTAACCAAAGGTGAGAAATCTTTTCTTATCTTGTTTGAGTTAACACTGTGAATAACTTCTTTGCTTTAATGAGTTAATCTGATGTTGCATTCCTTGCTCTGCAGCCAGCCAAAGGCCAATGTTGATCTGGATGTATGTATATTAAACATGTCACAACACTAGTAATTATTAGTAGCATTAATAACAGAAGAATGGGAATAATACCAGGAGGTATTACTAGAGTAGGCTTTCTTCAACAGTGGCTCACTAGACCTTGTTTCAAAGCAAAAAGTAACTATTCAATGTTCAATAATATCTTAAAATGCAATAATATTTTTCAAAATTATGGCAAATGAAAACGTCAAAGTCTAACTAACACTCGTGTATGGTATTAGTTGGGAGTTCTCCAAGTTGAAGGGTTGGGAAGTGAATTCCTAGGAAGTGGGGTGGAAAAGTCCCTAGATGGGAAGAATACAGATCTGAGGGGGACTTTTGCATTGGCAAGTCTAAAATGCTAAGTTTCAAAGATATATTTGCTTCATTGCCTTTAAGCCTTAGTCATGTACAAGTTCAGTGGCTGGACACTGTATAATTAAGTGATTAAAGGGCACCATTGTATAAATAATCTAAGTCTTGGAAATGGTTGGGTGCACACGTTTCAGTTAGACATTAAAGTTAAATGTTTGCATGTTCATTTTCATAATTGTTTATGTGATTGATCCGCTGTATGTTCTCTTTTCTTAGCTGTGCAGCAAAAAGAGATCACCCAGAGCACTTCCACATCCACTATAACCTTGGTCACAAGTACTCAGCCTATTTCTATGGTTACCAGCTCTGGATCTGCGAGTACACTTTCTTCCTCACTTAATACAGATTTGCCCATTGCAACCGCTTCAGCTGATGTGGCTGCAGATATTGCTAAGTACACTAGCAAAGTAAGTTATTGAGCAATGTTTTCTTGAAATCTTATTTTAAATTGAATTTTCAAATTTTTCACATTTCGAATTCTGAAATAACTTTATTTTCAGGTTGTCGTATGTTGCATATGCATTCTACCTAGTAGGGGCTGCTAGACTTTGACGAGAGTGCTGAACCATCTCTTTAGAGCTGGCTTGATGCTGCTCCAAGCCAGAGTGTGTCTATGATGGGCTTCAGCTGCTCAGGCACCTTAGACTTCTTCCTTCTCTTGTTCCCCCATTGCTGCTTCTTATTTACACTGTGTTTGTTTCGGACCATTTTCTGTGTTTTCTCCTAAAGGTGTAGATATCTCCTCAGTAAACATGAATATTTCTTCATCTGTGTCCAGTAATACGTATGCAAAGATGTACTTTGGTTTTAAAACACTGTGCAGCTTTATCAAATGGTGACTTGTCATAAGTGTATATTCGAGTATTAAAGCAGAAGATAAGTTATTAAAGAGAAGATGTTGTGTAATATTTGAATCATAAAGTGACAGTGAGGGATGGGACATTAGCTTTTTGTATACTTTCTTAGGTCTATAATTTAAAAAGATCAAGGTGAATACTGTATAAGGGAATAAAGCTGAGTACCCAGGCCTTTCTGTGTTCTCATATCACCATATGGTCTTGATGGGATTGTCAGTGGTCAGCAATGCCAGTAAATGCCTTTTTTTTTTTTTTTTAAATTCAGTTTCTTTCCAAAACTACTGGTTATAAATATTTTTGTTTGTTTGTTTGTAAATTATATCGGTGGCAATATATTGGAAAAGGAGAAGGTGAAGCAGTTAACTAGTTCAGGACCCTTAAAAATCACAGTCCTTATCAAACATGGTGTGTTCTACGTTCTAAATAGTCCTCTAAAAGCAGACCCAGATGAATGTGTAGAGAAATATGGTGCATTGTTGATAGTAATATAAATTCACATTAGAGTGGGTGAAAGGAAGTGAAAATTGCTATCCATAAAAAATACATATATCAAAGAATTTTTTTTCATTTTGTCTTTCAGATGATGGATGCCATCAAAGGAACAATGACTGAAATATATAATGATCTTTCAAAAAATACTACTGGCAGTACAATAGCTGAGGTCAGTGCAAGATCAAAAAATAAATAATGCTGCTTGTATTTTAACTTTGAAAGTTGCAAAATACTATTTTTATATATAAAATTACCGTATATCTACAATTTATTAGATATCCAGACTGTCTAGAGATACTAATTTCTGTGCTGTTTTAGAAGTAATGATTAAAGTGGGGCAGAAAAATGCTGAAAAAATACACGATGGGCTCTCTAAGATAAGTGGAAAGAACAGTAAGCCATCAAGCCCGGATCCTTAAAGCTTCTGTCGAGGATTTAATTTTGTGTCACCTTGTTTCAAATCAGAAATGAAGTAGTTTTTTTGAAAGTATCGTTTTTTTAAACCATGTATTTGTCCACCAGAGGAAGATTTTAATTAACTTGTAGTGCAGTTGCTTATTCCAGTTGTGTGATTATGACCGTATCTTTAATACTCTTTAAATAATACTTTTATTTACTTTAATACTCTTTAAAAAACTTTAATACTTTTTTGCATTTTTTTATTAAATGCTATACATTGCTTTTAATTGTCTCCAAAGGGTAGTACTTAGTATCTTTTGAGTGTTTTCATTTAACTTGGACAAAGCAGGTTAATCAGTGTAAACTACGAATGTGAACAAATAAAGCTCAGAGTTAAAAGTGTGATGATTTCTTTGCTTGTCTTAAACAAAAATAAAGAAGTCAAAATTTTGAGCAACAATATTTGTATTCCTAATCCACAGTGAATGAAAAACTTGCTTTCCTAAGCCTCATCTTGTTAAAAAGAAAATAAAAGAAATGAAATGCCATACTAATAATAGGCAAACAAAACTGAGGAATAGGTTTTTGTTTTTAGTCAGAGAAATTTGAGACTCGACTGATTTTAGATGAAGCAAGGGCAAGTTTAATAGACGTGCTTTTTGTTTTCAAACAATCCTGTACTTTTTATGGTAAGCAAATCTAGGAAACAAATGTTTAGAATACTACAGGCTCTGATTTGGGGTTTACTATGGTCTTGTCCTCATGTTAATATGAAGGAGTTTGGATGTAAATGATGATCGGGCTTTCTGCTTTGGACATATTTATCTGTATAATAATTATGTATTATACACTGCATCCTATTTATTATTATTAACTGTTAAATTTTTAATACTTAGATTCGGCGTTTGAGGATCGAGATAGAAAAACTTCAATGGCTACATCAGCAGGAACTCTCAGAAATGAAGCATAATCTAGGTATGAAAGTGTCAGGCCAAAATAGTGTGTTACTTCTTTGTCCTAAAGAGAAAATCCAAATGCTTGTGGTCTGTATTACCTTCCTCATCTGATACTGCGAACTGTCCAAGGGAAGGGCAGAAAACCTTATACAATGTGCTGCACTGGTGTCAGCGGACACCTCCTGAGTACGTACACAAAGTTAATTTGTCTCTGCATATTAACGACAGGCGTTCAGGCCTCTGGGACAAATTTAGGCTAAAGTGAGTTTTTGATAGGACAGAATAACTCTTTGTTTTATGCATCATTGGATAATCCCTCTTCACAAAATACTTTATGCTGATTATTTCGTACTAATTCTCATATAAGCCAGGTTCTGTTAATAGAGCCACTGGGGGAACCTGCTTCCTCTGGCATCTTTGTAGGTTGTAGCTGACATTTTGGTTCAGATGAGCTGTTGGTGTATATACTTATTTATTTACTTAAGGAATAGACAACCTTGACGCAGTCTTGGTGCCAGACTGTCAGTGAAATAAAGTCAGAATACTAATTTAAATAGATGAAAGAATATTCTTCCTAGGAGGGCGATTTTCATCTCTACATTCACTCAGTCATATAGGCAGGAAATGAAACCATGATTAAAATGTGATTCCTCTTAAATTATCTTTTCTAATGCACTGACTGTGGGAAGAAGATTGCAATTCTGTGATCAAGTCTCCTCTAAGACACATGCCATCCAAACAGCCATAGAACTGTGTAATACACTGTCCTTGCCCACTTTTCGGCTCTCTTTTTGCAGAGCACATCTGGAATGGAAGTGAATTAAGGGCTGAGTAACTCCGTATTCAGACTCATGTCTTTGGTTTGTTGGTAACGTTTTGTTCTCTCAAATCAGGGTAGACCAGTTTTTCCACTGCTGCAGTCCAGTTATAGCATCCTTCAGAATTACCTGACTAGGGCAACAACTCATCTGCATCTCACAGAACTGAATGTTTAGGTGTGCTCAGAAAGAAAAGAAAAATCCTTTAAACCCTTTGACACCAGTCTTAGGCTACTGATTTAAATAAAAACCTTTAATGGTGCTTTGAAAGTATGTCAACTTCAGAGTTTTTCACAAGACTCAAAGATTCCTCCTGAGTCAAGGTGCCTGGGATTGGATTGCTGTATTTGTATTTGCCCACTTCCTTGGAGATTTGGTCAAGCTCTTCACTCAGAGTTGCTCAGAGTCACTGAGGTATCAGTTTATAACTGCATTAATAGTGGGTGGCTCAGAACAATCCTGAAGTAAGGCTCAAATTTACAGCTTTATTCACATGGTGATGAGTTTTTACAACTTTTTCAGTGTCCCTCTTAGAACTTTCACATTTTTCTGTGTAAAGAAACCAAGATATGATGAACAATTGGTTTGCTATTACTTATTTTTGAGACAAGAAAAGAAATACAATTCTCTGTATTTTCTGAATATCAGAGCAGGACAAGTTTGGGCTTGTAAAGACATGGTACGTTAGCAGCAGCTGTGTACGTTCTGTTTGTGTTCGTGCTGCAGCTAGTGCTCCTGGATTCTGTCCCCTGTGGCACATCTAGAACTAAACGTTAAACAAATGGAAGGGAATTGGTTAAGGGTAAAAATCATGGTGCCAGAATAAGATGATGTTGAGTAGGTATGAAACATAGATGCCCAAACTCAGGGAATATTTTGATTGTTACTTTTAATTTCATGTTGTCTTTAAACTCATGAAAATTACTGGTTTGTGCTTTGCTGTTGGGGGACAGAAAATGCAAAACTCATCCTTCTTTGCATTTTGAGTAGAACTGACAATGGCTGAAATGCGTCAGAGTCTAGAACAAGAACGAGATCGGTTGATCGCTGAGGTGAAGAAGCAGCTGGAATTGGAAAAGCAGCAAGCAGTGGATGAAACTAAAAAGAAGCAGTGGTGTGCTAACTGCAAGAAAGAGGCCATCTTTTATTGCTGTTGGAATACAAGCTACTGCGACTACCCCTGCCAGCAAGCTCACTGGCCCGAGCACATGAAATCTTGCACACAGTCAGGTAACCTTGCTCTGGGCTGCCTGTGTCGCAGCTGAGAAGGGGGGGTTAGGGTGGCTGCAACTCACAGTCCCTCAATACCCTTAATTTGTATGGGTGCGGATGTGGCTGTGAAGAGTGACTGTGAGCTGGTGAACATGAGTAGTGGCTACTTTCCTTTTTTCCCTTTATTTTAGCAACTGCAACGCAGCAAGAAACAGATACTGAAATTAGCACAGAAACGTTAAATAAATCATCTCAGCCCAGTTCAAGTGTGCAGCCTACACCCACAGAAACAGCCAGCACCCCTAAGGAAAAGGAAGGTTCAGCTGATAAAAGCAAAGAGAGTGTTACAGTGAGTATCGTTTTGGTCACTTCAAACAAAAATAGTATGTAAGATTTCTCTGAAACCTACCCCTAAAGGCTTCCCTGGATCAGCCAGGAATTTATGACCATTTGCATATTTCAGAGAGTGTGATTTGGGGAGTGAGAAAGTGAGTTGTGGTTGGTTTTTTTTTTTCCTTCATCTTGGCAAAAAAAAAATAATCTCCTTCTGTCCTCTGGGAACACCCTTTCCCCTTCACTCATTCCCAGTAAAACCTTGTGTTGGCTTGACTCATCCTTCCAGCCAAAGGGACTGGACCTCTTTCTCTCTCTCTCTCCAGGACCCATCAGTGTAGCTTCTGGTCTGGATCTTTCGATACAAGTTGCCTTCTGATAAGCAATACTGACTGCAGCACTTCCAAGCCCTTCTTGCCTGGGGGTTCAGAGGCCAAGCTCAAGACCTGCATTCAAATCAACTTACTTTATCACAACAGACTGCCACTTAGGGTACCACAATGTTCCATACACTGATACAACAATTCATCTGGATCTACAGCTAACGGAGCAGTGTGCAGTTACGAAATCCTCCATAGCATCTACTCTGATAGTATTCAGTAGGCAAGGATGAGCAAATGCTCTAATAAAAGGGACTTAACATTGCATATATAGAAAATGTTTATAGAGAAGATTCTGCTTTATAGGTAGGGCTTGACTATTAGCAATTACAGCATTGTTTTTCTTCTGCCCTTGCAAGATTTATTAAATGAAAAATTTTATGGGGGGGGCTGATCCTTCAAACCCTTACACGTGATCCCCCACATCAGTAGGAGCCTTGTTGTATTTTAAAATATTAAAAGCAAACTAATTTTGTAGTATTGTGATTCCAGCATGATGTCTCATTGAGATAGTCCTATAGAATTGGGAAGCATAGTAATCTAGAGAGCTGTGTTCATTTCTTGACACTTTTGCTACTGTCTGGTGTTAGATCTCTGGGCTTGACGTGTCATCTAAGGGAGTAGCTTGGGAAACAGATCTGAAGAGGGGAAAAAGGATGTGCTGTTCCACCAGAGTGCTTCGGTGAAGTTGGTTAAACTCTGGCTCAGTCGATGTTCATATGCATTGTCTGTGGCAGCACAACCTTTGTATTACTGGGGAAATAAGGAATGGGAGAAAATCCGTTACCTAAAACTTTTGCCAGGGAATATTCCAGTCATACGGATCTGGAATTGCTTTCACATACATGTTCTACCTGAAACATCATGCTGTATACATCGATCATGTTCATAATTCGAATTTTGTTTTATTAACAAAGAAGTAACCTGTGAATTCATTAAGATGCAAAATTTTAACACAAACAAAACATCCAACATCAATTTCATATTACAATAATAATAATAACAACTAGGTGGAATTTATGTAAAAGCTGAGACTTCTACTGAGGTTGCCTGTGCTGTCTCTGCAGATAGCAACAGGTGTGACAAGCAACCAGCCTATAAAACTGGTCCAGGTACTGCAGACCACCACCTATATTCCAACCACTCAACCCACAATTGTAAGTACAATATCATCATTTAAAGTCCGCAGTAGTGCTGTTCCTGGCAGTGAAATTGCTCAGTATTTCTTGGGGGGTTGTCTCCGTCTGCTGTTCTATCAAGATATGAATTCACTGGTATAGTCTCAACTTGCAGTGCAAAATATCTTATTTTGCTGTGCAATATTCCACCTTCTCATTTCATCAGTCGTTATTACAAGGATTCAGAAATTGTCACCAAGTATATCGAAAGCGCTGAGGACAGTCACACTTCCATTTTACATTATTACATTAGTTACTTGTCCATTTCATGTATATACTTGACCACACCATCAATGTAAATATATAGAATTCATTTAAAATATCTTTAAAATATCTTTTTTGTCTATGGTATACTAAAGAGATTTAATTAATTCTGAGCTATGCTTGATATTCCTGTGACATCTCAGTAATTATGAAAGAAAATATGCATTCATCAGCAGTGTATCTCCCATGCAGTCTTGCACATTTGCATTACGAAATTACAAGAAATAGCATTGGAATCAGACCTGTTTTTTTCCATTAAGGACTTAATCAAGGACACTTGAATTCCCTAGAGTCAGTCACAGGAGAGGGGACAGAAGCGAGTTCCATTTTTGTATTTTATGCACCATACTATCCCATTCTCGCAGCGGGTCGTGCTTGGCAGTGCTCACTCAGAGGCAGCGCAGCAGCTGAGCTGATTCTTCTCACCAAAAGGGAAGGTGCTGATCCCGCGCTGGTAACTGAACACGCTCGGATCAGTGGTGGGTTCAACAGGGAAGCCCATATGTGCGTAACTACAGTCCATTTTCTGTCTGAAGTTAGATAATTGATAACAGTAACCATGTACTAATTTAACAGTGTACCTCGGTCACACTGATTGTGAGGCCCCGCACCCTCACCCGGCGGCAGGACGCGTGTCTCTGTGTGGGATGGCTGTAAATACAGGCACCTGCACACACACATACAGTATGTCACAGCCATTCTCGTCCACGCAAACGTTTCTGCTCTTAGTGGGGATCATGACTTTTCACATTCCCAGCAGCGTTTCGGCTCAGCTGAGAGCACTGTGCACCTTTGCAGCGTTGGCCCTGAGTTGCTTGGACTGAATTACCATAACAACAAGGTTTTATATGTGTTTTAAAATCAATTTAGCGAACAACAAAGACGTTAGGTCATTTGTGAATAGCTGAGAGGTTGTAAGATCATAAGGTGGTTTTGTGTAATACTCAGAAAAATGGCAGTTACCTCCATCGGTTTTCTGTAATACAAAGTGTATTGAGTTAATGTAAAGCATAATTGGAACGTCTGAAAGGTTTCAGCCTTTATTTGTGCATGTTTAAAACTTTGTACACATTTGCATTAGTCTTGCACAGCTACAGACACCTCTGTATTCTAATGACTGCACGTGCAATTTAAATGATTTTAAACCTTAGTGCATGTTTAATATGTATGCAAAATGTACATATGTGTAAAACTGGCAGAGGTGGAAAATTTACCTCTCAGGGAATGATCTTAACACATTTAAGGAGTCTCACACATTCCATATCCTGATCACTATAAGAACTGAAACTTAATTTTTTCATGTGTGTAAGTGTGTATATTTAAAAGGCGACTGTGGCAACCTTGATTTCCCCACCTGTAGTGCTACCCGTGATTTACAGAATGGCTTATTTAGGGTTCAGTTTGCACTTTGTTTCCAACTAGGAATTTCTTCCTCTGAACAACTTCCAGCGTATCTTCTGGGTACCGGTTCCATGGAACCCTCTGTACACGTCTGAAATCATTACAAAATGGCAGCAATCTTGAATTTATTTAGCCGATTAATTCCATGTTTGGTTGTTATTCTTTCTGCAGTTAAAATAATGTACAAACAGGAATTCAGTGTCTCTGCATTCCAGGGAATGGGATGAGTAGGGTTCTGGAAGGCACAGGCTCTAGGCTGTGCTCCCTCCCAGCAGGGATACTGCCATCTCTCTTGAATCCCATTAAGGCACTAATGTGGTTTCTTAAAGCAGTGTGGGGAAGCACTGGGCTTCAGTGAACTTGTATTTCTTCTTCCGTGTTCTCTGGGGAATGTCCCACTACCACGGGGGGAAGATCTGTGCATCCCTTTCGGATTCCTCAAAATGTCACTTCCTGCTTCTTCCACAAAGTGTTGTGAACCGAAGGGGATGCACGGGTTGGCTCGCCGGTTGTGCATCACTGGAATTGTATCAAAACACACGCGCAGTTTGTAATGGCATCGACATTTCTAGACTTTCTCACGTTTTTGGAGGAAGGTTAAGACACAGACTTCAGATTCAATAAATCCTTTTCCAGATCTTCCAGAGTGATGTGACCGTGACCAGATTGTTTAACATTCTCGTGCCTTTGTCTCTGCATCTGTAGAATCAGTGACCACCTCTAGAGATGTCCTGAAACGTCCTTTGTCGAGATTTATAAATCATGATCTGTATGATGGAAGTGAAAAGATTATTCTATATTAATATTTTTACAGGGTGTATAAGACAGTTCCCAGTAATGCTGATGTTTTTGTTATTGATTTGTGCAAAAGTTTAACTTAAGTACTTTTTTTGTTCAAATGGATGTTCTTTGTTCTCTTCTGTGTGGACTGGATGCATGGGGGAGGGAGTTCCTTTGGGGAAAAAACTTTAAGTAACGTGTAACAAGAATATACTTATAAACAAGGGTATTTTTGTACTCCAGTTTGATTTGTCAAAACTTTTTGAAATGACAAAGGATTTTCTTAGCCCTTTTTCCTCTTCCCATGTGTTAATTTGGGGAAAATACATAACTGGACGTAGCTATGAAAACCTGACTCTCCAAGCACAGACAGAGTGTGTACAGTACCTGTAGGAACCACCTGTCCCTCTAATTACGTAGCAGTAATAACGATACAGAAACCCTCTTGGCTATAGGAAAGTAATACACTACTTTCTACCCTGGAACGAGGTAATATTGCGGTAATAAAGGTATTAATTCTTGAACAAAATTGGAACTTGTTCTGGATTTTCCCTGGAAAAGAAATCTCTATTTCTGTGGTCATGTTTATGTGACCTTTAACATAACAATATGTTTCTCTTGGTTTTAATCCACAGACCATTCCTGTGGTGGTAAGTCCTTCTGCTGGGACAGTGGCAATGAGAACTGGAGTTCAGTATGTTCAGACCACAATGCCAGTCCAAGTACGAAGAGTCTAACTGCTAACAAGAAGTCCATACAGTTGTTGGAATAAATAAATCTAATAGAAATGTGAAAAATAAACACAGTTCTTTGGATTAACCTCAAAGGTTCAGACTTTAGCTTTGTATATGTGTACAAAGCATTAACTACACTACATTAATGTAAAGCATTAGCACTGGCTTAGAAAAGCTGAGGACAGGTAAGATCCATATTAAATCTATGCTTCTTTTGTAAATAATGTACAATTTGTGGATGTCATTAGAGTACCATCTCCTTTTTATATTTGTATTGACTTTAACTTATAAAGAGCGTTTGAAGTTGGAAAAGGAAGGTTTAAAACGGCCTTATCACGAGCTAACACTGAAAACTGGTCTTGGGAAACGGCGGTTACGCATCAAATGATAAACCATGAGAATCTGAACAACCTGGTTTGCATTTGGGTTGAAAAAAATTCCTGCACTTTGAAACTCTTGTAGAATTTCTTTGAGCAACCAAACGATGAAGGGTATCTTTTTCAGTCAATTGTATTCGGCAAATTCTGGCATTTCCAATCTGTGGACCTGAAATCCATAAAGATTTACATTGTTTTTTACAATGACCAGACTGTTAAAATTTATATTGTTTACAGGTTACAATTAAGTTAAAATTTCCTTCAGTCTAATGTCAGGAAAGTTGGAAAGTGTAACACCAGCTGCTTGTAGCGCGGTCTCTGATCATTGATGTCAAAGATTGAGAAGAGTAAAAGTTTTTTTCCTATGCTTCACAGTTCAGTTTTCTTTCTTTTAAAATCCTCCAAAAAGGACTTTGAAAAGCTTTTTGAATGGAACAAGAACTAGGTGCGGAGAAAAACACGGATCGGGAAACGCGGGCAAAGGACTTTGGATGCTGGGCCAGAGCATGTATTATTTATATGATGGATTTTCTGTTTTTATGTAAGCATGAACCAGTACAGTATGAGAGAGAGTGACCCCTGGAAACGCCGTCTGTTACACTTATACTGTAGTTCCATTTTGTATGTTGTGTAAAACGAAAGCATTGAACAAAGCAAAGGTGATGTATGTATATGAGAAAATTAATTGTATGATATCATTCCAGTACATTCTGTTGTACATTTTAGTCATGTTGATTTCTCCCATTGTTTATAAAAGGATGCGGTTTGTACAGTCTCCAGCTAGTACCCACGTTAGAGGGGAAAAATGTATTAGAAGAAAAGAAGCGAGAACAGAATATTCGTGAATTGCAGTTGTGTCCAAAATAGCCTAGCTGGCCTTATTTGTGAAGCATAATTGCTTTTAGCATATGGAAGTATTTTTTCACATTTTCTTTGTATAAAATTTGTATTAAACTTAAATATCTTTTTTGACAATTGTGTTTCTTTGTGACTGAGACAGGTGACACACACGATATGCTTTGGGTTTCGCCGATTTTTCGAGGAACTTCACAATTTTTTTATTAAACTGTTTTAGAAAAATGTTCTGTGTTCCTGCATTTCCAGTTCCGTTTCCCTCTGGACGAATGTTCGTTTCCGCACAGTCTCCAGATCACAGATAATTCCACTTACCTTGGGATCTTCTGACTCAGAAATGCGGGAGCTTTGACCCCGAGCCTGGCACATGTGAGGGAGAGCGAAGCGGCGCCGGAGCTCTGGGGAGGAGCAGCTGGTTAAGTATCAAACGCGGGAGCGTCCCTTTTCCCTCAGTTCTAACAGCAGCCCAGGCCCGTTGCTTGTCGTGTAATGTTCATGTGCTGGTTGGACGGGGGCCGGACCCATATTGCGTAGTCTCGTTTGGTGCGTTTTGGGTTAGAAATGGGGAAATTTCATGGGGAGCTCGGTCGTAGCCCTCTGAGAGGGCACGCATTGGGCCAGGCTACTGAAAGGTGAGGGCACGTTGCTGCTGATCCCTCGGGGTTTGGGGACGGAATTCACTTGTCTCGGAGTCTGAGCTTAGAAATCTCTCTATTATTGTTGTTATCACCTGCCGTTATCAGCTGGGCCTTCAGTCAGGAAGGAGGGGAGACCGGCCCTGCTGCTCCTCACCTGGAGCTTCACCCAGCGGTG
>JAOXNO010000005.1:10320173-10346409 GCA_028565335.1 Limnodromus scolopaceus
ACCCACCCCAAAAAGCCAGATTAAAAACACAGGTACAGAGCTTAATACCAGAGTAATGAGATTAGTTCATAAATTAAAAAAATTAAAAAAAAAAAACCAACAAAAAAAAAACCAAACCCAAACAAAAAAATCAACAGTTTCACTCTTATTTTCAGAAGGTCCCATGTGATGTGAAGTACTGTGCAGAGACTCCTTACTATGTCCTCTTCCCCTTTCAAAAGCAAGAAAACTGACAGGTAGACCCAAGACTTCTAGTGTTTGTCGTTGATGGCAAAAAGGCAGTTATGGCTCTATGCGTCCGGCTTAACCAAATAACTGCAGCATCCCCAGCGAGTTATCTGAAGGCTTTTCCTCTGTCCAAAGGAAGAAGGACTTGATACAATGTTCTTTGGCTGCAAGTTCTTAAAGGCTTCCACTGAAAGGGTTCTCCTTCAAAAAAAAGAAAAACTGCAGTTGCTGTGGGATTTTTTTTTTTACTAAGAAAATGCTGAGGAATAGGTGGAACCGATGTAAGAGTTTGAGTGAAGCCCTCACAGTGCTAAGATGTTGGGGTCTGCTACAAATATTCAAGTTCCAAGGCGTGCCGAAGAGCTTCCAGGTCAGCGTGACAAGAGATTCTCCAGAATGGCATGTTGTGCTAGAGTGAAACCAAAAGAGGGTATTTTTTTGTTTGTTTTTGTTTAATACTGAGATCAAAACAACTTTCTTAGTTTGCACCCTCAGGAACAGAGCTTTGTACTTGGGCCACCAGGGTGTCCCGGTGTCACAGGCAAGGAGGCTCATCTCAGACAGGAAGGGAGGGAGTGGGAGTGGGAAGGGTCTATTTGCTGGTCTGTTCCTTCTGTGCAGAGAGGAAGATGGATCCTCCACAATTTAGGAGTGTCCTGCCTCAGAGATGATGGAGGATGTGGGCTGGCTTTCTGAAAGTACTAGCTACTAAACTTTACTCTCATACTTTTTTTTTTTTTTTAAATGGATTAAATGTTTTTAGAATTGTAGTATTTCTAGAAACAATTTTAGGTGAAAGCTGTTGTCAGTGCTTCACAGACAACTAAATAATCCATACCATAAAAGGAAGTTATTAAAATTTATAAAATTGTAAACAAAAAATAAAATACCACACAGAGTCAAAATTCTTTCTAACAATTCCCCTTCCAAGTTAACGGAACAATAGGTCATACTGCATTTCCTGTAAAATGACAGCCTGTCTCCCAAAAACCTTTCTTGATTCCTGTTTTTGGGAGACTATCTCATACTCTTCTTCTGCCTCCCTGTTTTACAGTTTGTATTTACTGAGATAAATCTGAAGTTCTGTATGCAAATGCCCAGGTTCTAACCAGCCAGGTCTAACCAGCATCTAGACAAAATCTGGAAAGATCAACTACCTGTGGCCTACTACATTATAACTTCTTAAAATCTCTTGAAAATTGTGCATATACTTTAGGAAAAGCTGTGAAACAAGTGCAGTTCGATCACGTAGGGCACCTGAGCTGGAAACTGATGTGCTAAGGTACAAACAGTTCTCTGAAACCACCACGGTAATAACATAGTTCCGTGATCATCAGAAATAGCTATGATCCAAGTGGTGCCTCGCAAAGAGATAACCTCAAAATAATCCTAACTTGCTTTTAGATGTTAAATACAACTTTTTTTGGTATGTTCTGGTTAGCTTGAGGTTTGAGCTGGATTTGTTTCTTCTCCAAAACAGTTAAAGCAGTTTTACTTTAGATCAAAGACACAGCTCATTTCTGCACGTAGATTTTATAACAACATTTGGGGCTGTGAAGTTCTTAGCTTCCTCCCAAAACACCAGTCTCTGTACAATGATATGTATGCAGTAACAAACGCATAGAAAACCTTCACTGACAGAGCTCACTCCCCTTGCAGCAAGGGAATAAAATTTCTGAGTATTTTCTCACTGTAAATAATTCAACTGTAACATTCTACTTCTGTGCAAGTATCTTAGACAAAGCTCTAGGGAATATACACTTCCTAGATAGATGATTCCGATGGAGATGTTCCTTTTCCAAGTGTACTTACCTGTGTTAAAAAAACTCCAGTGGTTCTAGATGTTTATTTTACAGAGTGTCTATTTACACTCCTCTAATGTTTAAATACAACTCCAGCTCCCTTCTGGTATGCTGCCTATCAGCAAACAAATGTTTCCTTCAAACTATTTATCAGTGTGTGCAGAGACAGCAAGCAAACACAGACTTCTGAAGCGACTGGAATCCAGTGCTCTGCAATTTCACTTTAAGGGGAAAAGTTATTTCCTTCTCCCTCCCCCTTCCCTAGTTGTTATTAAACCCCTTCCATTAAATTATCTATTTTTTCATTCTTAAACGAGAAGAAAACTTGGCCTCCCAGCCACTCCTGTTGTTCAGCATTTACAGGTTTATCACTCATCAGGCAGGTGAAGAAAAATGACCCACTAAAATGGAGATATTATCAGTGCTGTCGGCAAAACAGTGAAAGGCTCTCTGCCCCCTCCCCCCCTCGTTTTTGTGTGTATAAAGCTCAGGTGTGTAGAAGCCTTGACTAATGATTGTCATCAATCAAAGGAGGCGACAGCCCAGCAAAGAATGTGTTCTCCTAATGGGAGAGCTGCTTAGGCCAGGAGATACAAGCAAGAGGGCTCTTGAAATCCTGCCTATAGGAGATCGTTGAACCTTCCCACTTCTTCATAGAGCCGAGAGCCATCACAGCCTTTGATGGAGTCATGTTCACTGACCCACTGCCTTTGAAGTACCGCACTGGGCTGTCAAAAGCAGCAGGCTGTTATCACTTCATTCCCAGTCATGCATTTTGGACTCTTCTCTGACAACTCCTTAACCCTTCATGAACAAGAGGACCAGCTGCAGATTTAGCTAGTTTTTCAAGGTTGGGACAGGCATTGTCTCTTCCACTGGCCACGGGAAATGCACTATAAAAAAGAGGGTTTCTGCTGCTTTGAAGATGACCTGAGATACAATTCTGGGGATAGAACATGTGCCCATCACCTTATTTCTTGGGATCCCTTTGTTCCTGGATTTGTGCACCCAATGAACACAAATTTTCTTTAAAAGTCTTTGCAGGGTCTTCATTTCAGCATGAGATGTCAGGTCCTCCAGCACAAGGCTCAGCTGTATAGCTGAGTTCCTGTGATGGAATATTTTGTATATCACCTGAGCTACAACAGTTATCTGTGTGCCCTTTAAAAATTAACTAGTTTGCTGAAGACGGGAGTAAAGTTTCCCAGTGAGTGGGCTGTGGCTACTAATGACTGGAGGACTCGACTGGATGCACAGGTCAGTTCATTTAATTCTAATGCTACTTATGTCAGTGGGTCACATCTCTGCACTGAGCCTGAAACAGCACCAAGGGCTCGTTACTCCTGGCCATACTGCTTTTGCCGCTTCTGTTCTACCTTGTATTCAGTTCCCCTTACCAGTATCATTTTGCTTGTGAAATTAATCACATTGATCCATAAATCATTAATAATGGCAGCAACTCAGTATTAGTCCCTTTGTATTCACTCTAATGACGTTACACCCTATAATCTCAGTGAGTCATAAATATAAATACATGCATGTATATATGCATATTCTAATACGTAATTCAAAACTAATTCCAGTAATTTAGAATTTGCAAAAGCAACATGTGTAGATCAGAAATTCACCCTGCTTGCTCATCTGAGATCACACACTGGAGTTTTCCTTTTTGTGTGTTTAAAGCCATCTTTATTAAGCCAGAACGATTCCTGGAACACGTGACACAGCAACTACCTGAAAAATTACACTACCTGCCATTGTGGGGGGATTTACAGTAGGAAATTTCTCACAAGGTTGTTAAGTATTTTGCATATTAAGAAATGAGACTAATTGTAAACTGTTTCAAATAGACAGAGCTTCATTAAATGCTTAAGTAAAGAAAGGGTCATTTAAATTAAAACTTTGAAGAATCCAGCATGGCATCCCCAAACTATACCTTTTTTGCTCCCTGTTCCTCTTCAACACCATCTCCTATTACAATGTACACGGCTTTCCTTCCAAACCTTTGCATTATTCTTTCGAAACAGCTCTCTTTCCCTAAGCGACAGAAAAGAAGACACGTTTCTTTACCTGGATACATAAGGCAGGTGGGGCTGACATTCAGGTACTGGAACTGGAGCTGGGACCTAATTACTTAATTGAACTTGCTGCTACATTCCTTGTTTTCTTTTGAAATCAGAACCCAACTGGATCTTCATCTCAGATGGATTCTCTCCATCTCATGTCGGCTACTGGCATTTTCTTTATCAGGTAAGGACTGCCAAATCCTGCCAGTTTTCTGTAAGTTTTGTGACTGATGCACTGCTCAGACCGGCAGTTGGTAGATTGATGCAACTCTTGGTATTTAGTTTTGAGAGCCCTCTTCTGTTCGTTCTCGTTGCAGTAAAAATAAGAAAATGCAAACCTCAGAGGTTCAAACACTTAAACAAGAAAAGACAGAACACAAAAAAATGCCTCAAGCCACCCCTACCAGTATTTATCACTCACACAGCTTCATAAAGCTCATTCAGCACACTTGACCCCTCTGCAAGAATAAGAGGATTCAAACAGTGTTTCTGTATGTAGCAGGTCCAACCAGACTTGCTCCTAGTTGGGTACAGCTGAACATCCCACAGGCAGCAGATGCTCCCAGGGTGGGTAGTTTTCAGGTTCACTCCTCCATGGAGACACTTTGGAAAACTTTATTTTTTTTAATCTTTTTTTCCAGTCTGTACTATCTCAGGTGTGGGTGGTCAGGATGTGAATTACAGATGTGTAAACATAGAGCTAAAAATAAAGCTCATTGTGATCAGGTTGAATTGGATGTGCCTGACTTAGGGATAAAACTACAGTCTATCTTCGGTGAGGCCTAAGTCAGTTTGCTCTTACCTGTTTTTGTTGCACTGTAAATATTTTCAATGGGGAAGACAGTGCCCAGTCCATAGAGAAGCACTTTAGCAAGAGCTGGTATAAGCTGAGTTGTGGTGACCAACACATTCACACAGTTAGGCCTAGAAAACAGAAGTCAGTAGAAGTGGCAATCTATGTTTCTCTCTTTTACTCTAGACTGAAAGATGGCAGGAAGCAAACTTCTCTTGCCACTGCAAGTTCTCAAGCCATTGGGAGATTATGCAGCTAGAGGCAGATAATGTGAGTATTGGTAATGTCTTTTTATCAGCTTAGTAGAATGAAAGAAACCATAAAACAAACTGCTGTGATGCAGCCTTACTGCACATGTGCCAGGATCTATTTTGCAGGAATTTAAACACCATGTAGTAATGTCTGTGCTGGGCTCTTTTAGTGAACGTGTTCAGGGATAAAAGGGCCCTTTTCTCCCTTTCCTAGTCTTTTGTAAATCTGCTCACATGAAAAGTGTGCCACAGATGAGGTAGCCAAGGAGAAGCAAGAAATAGGACTGTTTTTTCTTTTACTCAGTTCATCATCTCAAGCTTACCCCAGCCCTTGATAATACAAGTCTGGCAAACATGTGCAGACTGGCCTCCCACAGGTTTGGCCAGCAAAGTCCTATAAATGTGTCTCGATTTGTTTAGAGGGGGAAAAAAGGGAAGCAAAGGAGATCCTGGATCAAGCCTGTAGGCAATTCTTCAAGCTGTTCTTACCGGGAATGTATCAAATTCAGCGCCTTCAGAGCATGTGTGAGCCAGAGATCAGTCAGCGCTTCAAGTTCCGCTCTTAACTGCAGCCAGGTTTCCCTCTTAGGAGCTCCTATTAAACCTGTAAGCAGGGAAAGCATCTTTGCAGAAGCACAGAAAGGCAGTTACATGGCTTTGTATGTAGAACACCAAAGGGAGTCCTATCTGTGTTCTGAACCCTGTCTCTCCCACTGCCCTCCTCTTGGTGCTGGTGCAGGCTGCTTCCCTTTGCCCACTGCCACTCCAAGGGTCTGCCTTGAGGTTCACCAGGCCTGAACTGCAGCCCACTCCTACGGCACCGCAGCTCAGCTCCCTTCCTTTCCAGCAGAATGGTATCGGTCACCCACACACTGTGGGACCTCATTAAAACACTTCTCTCAGAGTTCTTGGAGCTAGCATGAGGCTTGCATGGGAAGTGAACAAGAGGACGAAAGAGCTGTTGCGTAACGCCCGAGCTGAGAGACAGCTGAAGCCAGGATGGTTTTGTTTCTCCTGAAAACCTATGTACGTTTCCAGTACATGTGGGTAGGCTATTCCTCCAACTGAAAAAAAAAAAAAAAGTGGCAATATTCTGAGTTTTGCTTCTTTCTCTTTCTAGTCAGAGACCTGGCGCTGATCTTCTAAAAGATAAGCAGAGCAGCCTATTGGAAGAACTGTCTGGAATTAGCTGAGATGAAGGAAGCTGGGACATCCTGCTATCTGACGGTAGTGTTTTGTGGGAGTTAAAACCAAGTAGTTGTACAAGAATGCCTTCAGACACAGATCAGCCATATGTTCTGTAGGAAAAGAGGCATATTTAGTTTTGAACTGTTTGCCTCTTACTATGCATTTTGGAAAACTGGAGAAGGTTGCTTTCCTGACAAATAAATTACAAAATAAAGCCCCCCTCTCAGACCCGAGTCCTGCTCTGACCACTAAACCAGGTATTTTAGCCTATCTCCTGCAAATCCTCTACAGAACCTTATTTAAGGATGACTGCTGAAACACGTGCTCAGCTCAGTGTGAAGTATTCTTATCACAATGCTCTCTACTCCTCCTCCATAGATGTCCCCAGCGGGGTCACAAGTATTTGGGAAGATGAAAGGCAAGCTTGTTGCCTGACCACAGACACTTACCCCCTACATTGTTTTTGTAGGTGTTGTACATCTCTTTCACCCGACGGTAGCGGAATGCTAATTTCCTCATCCAGTCTACTCCCCCATGAACGCCTGAGCCCAGACACAGATTTGCACTGGCAGTTGAACTGTGAAAGCCATCTGCAGAGAAGTTATATGTGCTGGGAAAGGGGGGGAAGGGAAGAGGTCAGTATAATTACAGTCTATACAGTGCCAGCAAGGAGTGGGAAGAACTGAAAAGAAATGTGGAGAGAAGTGGCAGCAGAGATGTACACAGGACACACTGTACAGAACTGGAGTTCATCCCTAGCACAGTTACTAACACAGATTTAAACAATATTATTACTGTAAACACCATGCAGGTTACTTATCACTCCCTGCCAATTCTGAGGTTCTCTGGACAACAGCTAACGGTCCTTAGGTCACTGAAACTCCTCACCTGCCTCTGATCCAGGCTGCTAAGTTAACTGCAGAAATACTCAAATCCTATAGGAGAACATTCTGGTGTTACCTTTCCAACTGCCTGGCGATATTGCTAAACAGGCTCAGAATACACAATAGATTGAGAAAAAAATTGAAGAAATTAACTGAAGGAACCTTAACTGCCTGCAACATGTACAGGTTTGGTTTTTCTTTTTGGTTTTTTTTTTAAACTGTGATAATATTTCAAAGCAAATCTGGAGTAAGTGCACTGATTAAGATAAAAACCCAAATTAATGTTTTAATCAATGTCAGAAAAGGTATCCAGACTCACTTGCTTACAGACCACTGGAGCCAGAGGATCTTAACATACATATGCATTTCAGTTACAGCAAAAAATCTTTCAAGTGTTCTCTGCAGAAGGAAAATTCTCTTCCCCAAAATACTTCATTGTTTTCTGTGCTGTTTCTGCACCAATTTCTCAAAATAACCAGGTATAAATAATATAATAATATTTTTAAATTCTTATTAATAAATAATATAGTAATATAATTTTAAGGCTTTATATGATCTCTGCACGTTTCATTCTTGTGCCAATTACCATGACTCTGCAGGCAACACTTTGGGAAAGGTAGATGTAATTGTACAGAAGTGGTTTTAATGTATATGATGATCTAGCTTACACAGATAATAATAATGTTTGGTGCAATTTTGATACAAGTTTCTACCTGTAACAAGGCTCTGGCATGGCAAGGTCCACAATCCTCACTACTAAGCCCATTCATTACAGATTGGGCAGTGGGAAACCTTTCAATCTGGTTTTGAATTGTTTTGGCCACACCTGTGCCAACTGGCTGGTCAGATCATATCAGAAACTAGTGTAGTCTGATGGGAGTCCAACCTAATTTTAGATATACCTCCCAAAACGGTTCAAAGCGCAGTACAGTCAGGGCTTGACAGTAGGCACAGGCATATTAATGTGAGAAAGGGGACTCTGTGCTTCTTTGTGCTTAATAAAAGCAGACAGTGTGGAGCCAGGGAGGGGAGAGAGCACATGGCTGAGAATGCTATTTTACATCACTGACCAGCCCCCTGCTATTTTCAAACAGCTGGGCACTACCTGACCTGCAGTTTCCAGCCTGGCGATCCCGTACCTGAGATCTTGACCATTATCATCTGATGATACATCATCTATGTGGATCTGGTCACAGTCCTGAGAAGCGTATGAAAAAAAACACAGCAGTAAGTAAATGCTTTGAAAATTTTTTTGAAAGAATGTAATGAAGAATTACTTTAAGGATAATATTAAGAAGATAAAATCTTACATATTGCTAGTATTGTCTGGCAGTCTAGCCAGTTCATAGGAACAAGAAACTTGCACAAAATCTGAACAGACAGTGTGTGTGTGATCTGCTGTTATCTAAGAGCACAACATCTCTTGAATAATACAGTAAGTGAAACTCCTTCCTATGCAGACAGCGGGGAGAGAGATGCTTGTGTTTTAGCCAGGAAACAGTGGTTTTTAAACTTTGTATGCATGATAAGGCAGAGATTTGGCAGCTTCTCCCTCTGTGAGAATACTGCTTTGGAGAGGGGGTGTATGCCCACGTAATTACAAGGGGAGAAGATCTGTCCCAAAGAAATTTCCAGAGACGCTTGTCCTGCTGGTGTTTTCCCAGTTGGTTCTGAGGGGGCTGAGCCTCCTTTGATGTGCAGGGAAGCTGGGCTGAAGCACTGAAGGCGGCACCTTTTCATAGCCCCAGCCACAGAGAGAGTTAAGGAATAATGTGTGTCAGTAACGAGGAAATCTGTGCACAGGAAATAACGAGAATATATACTTGGAGCTCAGCCTGCATAAAGTATGCACTCTAGATCTTATCTTCCAAAATCCTTCATTGTTTGAATGGTGAAGGCCCTGCCTCAAAAATTTCAGAAATGTTATTTCTTTGGTTTCTTTCCTAGTTTTAGCATTAAGATTAAAAAGAGAAAAATCAGGAAGTTTCTCCCACCACCTTACATCTCCTTTCTCTATGACCCTTGCAGGTAAGAACAAAATAGAAAGCTTCAAACTGAACATTTGTCTTTGTTCTGGTTGATTTTTCAACAGAGGTAAAAGCACTTGGTACAACAGGACTCTGAAGTCAGAACAACCGCAGCTAACCAAGGTACAGTTATTCTTCACCACTTCAGTATTCTGTAAACCACAGAACTTGTCTTAGCTTCCTTACACAATTAGGAGTTTTATGAATTACTTTAAAACTAGCCCCTTTCAAAAAAACAAGAAAAAAAATCTCTAAACAAGTAAGTAACTTGCTAACAATGGCCAACAGTCAGAGAGAGTTCTTGTCCATAATCATGAGCTTTTCTGCAGCATTTATTTTAGATAATTCTCAAAAAATCATACAATTTTACCTTGTTCTCGTCTCATCAGTCATCTTATCAACCTATCACTGGGGTGTATATTTCTGTATATAACTGGAGCCAAGCAGCTGAATAGCCGATCTCTGCTGACACCTCTCTCTGTCGTCTACCTCCATCGTTTTTTAAGCCCCCCTTGCAGTAGCTGTTGTGAGCCATGCTGGGATAATATTGATGCAGACCACTCCGCTTCAGTTGTATGATGCAGGGCATTAAGTCAGGGGAAAGGTATTTGTGGAGGGATCTGTTTTTCTCATTTGTGAATGAATTGTTCTGTACACTGAAGTGTGACAACAGTAGCTATCACATTTCTGACTTAATAAAATACCATGACACTTGGTGAGACGCTACCTCATAGTCCGCCGGCTGAGCCTATCGTGTTACTGGGTGAAACACAGGGAAGCTGGTTAACGCAAGAATGTGGACCATGTTTTACTACTTGGTTACGAGACTAATTTTTCATTCTTGCAGAATTTCCTTGAAATCTTAGTGAGTAGGGAATCAAGGCAGGATATCTGGGCTGCTGAAAAGAAGGTCCCGATTGTTCAAATGGCAGTCTGCAGTGGGGACATATTCCGGTTTTCACATCTGCTGACTTTTTAAAATGATACTGTGGGATCTCAGCGGTGTATGGTGTGTGGCATGTACAGCCTGTAATGAGTCAAACCTGTAAGACCTCAGTCAACCCTCACAACTCTGGGAACTGAACTGTTATAACTGTTGTGATATCTGTAGGTCAGCCTGTGCTACAGAACCTGCATCCAGGTGGGATCAGACCCTTGTACACCCATGTAAAGGACCCAGAGCTAATGCAGCTTTGAAATGGTACTGCAGGTTCAGAGAAAACCTCTGCTATATGGTGAAATACAAGCTGTTCCTGAGGACACATAGAGAAGCTCCTTCTGTTATCATTTACGCTCCCTCTGAACACTCTCAAGGTATGTCTCGTGCACATATGAAAGCAGCTCACAAATGCACAGGTTGTCTATGTGTGTATCAGGACTGTGTTAGAGATTTTTAGACATCTCATGGATTGATCAGCAGAGCTTGCATCCCTCATTAGGCAGGGGTTAACAGTTCCCAGAACACAAAACCTCCAGGGATGGCTCTGAAAGGCAGTAACTTGTAAACACACTAATCCCTTTGTTTGTTAATTCCTCATCCCCCTGTCAGTTCCCCTGTCCTTAATACCTTTTCAAAGTGATAGATAATAATATCTCCAGAGGGACTGAGGGTGGAAGGTACTATTCTTTAGCCAGCATTGCACTGTGAACAAAAGGCACCTGAGAGAAAAAGCACAACCCTGGAAAGCCCAGAATTCATATTTTAACTTCACTGTGATCTGTGACCTTGGGCAACTCCTTTTCTCCCTGATTTCCCAAAAGGGGATACCTTCTTTCAAGAGAATATTTGCTGATATATTTTGCAGTGTGATCAGAGCCCTTTGTATGCAACATCTTGTATGGCCTATACTTGCAGACCATAAGGATTTAATCTGCCTGTATTGTTGCAACTGCAAGCAGAGATGATGTGGTCGACAGGCATGTAAGTGCCACACGAGTGGATGAATTAGTGTGGCAGAACCATGCTTGTATGGCTTCAACGCGTGGCTCAGCAAATGCAGGCTTTGCTTGCCTGGATTGTGTTGCTAACAACCTCCAGATCGGGGTAATGCTTGTGTCACTGCATGCCCTGGAAATGGAATGCATCGGCTGCCCCTGTGAAGGTTTAGTGCCTTGATTCTATGCTACGGGGCAGGCACACCACTACGCTGTGCTTCAATAAGCACCGACCTCCTCCTCTGCCCTGAATCAGTTGGGAAAAAAGTCAAGCTTCTAAGTTGTTCAACTTAAGAGTTAACTTGTTGACATCAGAGAATCTGTTACTGTAAAAAGACCAAAAGTGCTTGGTAGAACTCTTGGTCTAAGGCTTTTCCAGTCATCCACCTGCCCTGGGGATCAGTGATCAGCCTCCCTCTATCCAGCTAGCCTGAGGTTAGGGGTGAATTGAACGGGAAACTGGCCTCTCTACTAGGCTGCAGGACAAAGGAGAAGATGGGTTGAAACAGTTTATCTGAACGGATCTGCTGATTTGCCTTTTCACACATCCAGGATTCCCGCTCTTGAGTGTGCCAGGAAAAATGCATGCAGACAATGCATCCAGGAAACAGTTGCCTGAGTCCCTTCTGGGTAAGCCCTGTAAACACATAAAGCCCTGGCTAACAACAGAGTCTCAGAATCATTTTTTGATAGAAAAAAAGGGTTCATCACTCAGACTTTGAAGCCGTTTTTCTGTTGCGATGTGAAATCACATCCTCACCAGACCAAGGAAGATCACACAAATGCTGGTAAGGGCTGTGCAAAGCTTGCTGTATCTATGGACTAATGTTTCATCCTCATCAGGGACTTTCTGGAAATGCTTCAAAAGGTCTTTATATCCTGGCAGCACCTTCTGCTCTGCACAGCACTGAAAACTGCAGCCAGCAAAATAAACCATTCCCTTGTGCTAAAGCAAGGTAATAATTGATTTCCTTGTCCAACTTGCCTCTGGCGAGGATGGGCGACATCTCCTCCATTCTCCCCCTGCTTCCAGTGTCAGGACCAAGGCCAGCCGTGCTGTGGTTCATTCAGTCTGCTGGGGCCCCCAAAATGCCTGAACTTGGCTATGGATGAGTGCCAGAGGAAAGTTTTGCGATGTTTAGCATTAGCCAGGAAAAGTACTCCTGCTTTGGTCTTGAATGGGGCAATGACCCTACTGCTTCCTCAGTTACAGCTTCTTTCACCCTGCCCCAACACAGAAGTTGGTCAGAAATGGTTTCAGCCCCATGCGGTTTTACCTTATTTTGTCTTGTACAAGCCAGTGTTACACCACATGATGGTGCTAACGTATATGGTAATGTTTGTGGGTCTAGAACTGAATCAGCTTCTGTGCTTGTTTTTAATCAATTTCTTTTTTAACAATATCATTCACTGTATTTTTTTTAAGCCTAACACTTCGTGACGTGTGATCCTTAAATATCACTTTGTGAATATCAAAGCTGACTTTTATTTATCATCCTAAATGAAGGAGTAGGCTGGTTAACGAGCAGGTATGGATGACTGTTGTCACAAATTCTTGAACACTAAAATGGCTTTTTTTTTGAAAGTGAAATTTTTTGGAAAGTGAAAACAAACCAGCTTGGTTTGGTTTTGGTTTGAAAAAAACTTTGGTTTGTTTCACTTATCAAGCATGTGTGAAAAGCAAAATCTGAAATTTTTCAGTAGAAAATGCTCTTCTCATTCCAGCTCTCTCTTTACCTGGGCCACGCATCATCATTTAGAACACTTAGCACTTTTATCTTACTGGAGGACCTAAGATAAAATTGTCTCACAATGCTCTGTCTTTGCTTGTTTCTGCTCTGGCTAGCTGGAACACTACTTGTTTTCCAAAGTTTTAAATACTTGTCACAGTTTTGAGCCATCCAGGTACAGCAGCGAGTTGTTCTCACCTTTAGGTGCCTATGCTGACCCTTTACACCCTCTGGCAAGTCCATTAAGGTTACACTGACTCACTCATTCCACTGCCCACCTTGGTGTTTCTCAATTTTTCAGTAAAAGCAGGTAAACTGATAAGAAATGAGCAAAAATTGCTTCTCTTTTCTCATGCAGCAACAAAATAGCACTAGTAACGTAAATGTTTTTATTTATCATCTTTGTTGCCCAAACTAGAGATAACCTCCCTTAACGTTCTGCTGAACACATGTGTCCTGTAGCACCTGGCTCTCTTCCTGTGCTGGAGATGGAGTCCAGGTGTTTTGCTGAAGGTTTTGATTTCTATTTGGAGACACGGTGCTAAACTTTAGCTCTTCACTGGACTAGTTCTTACTCAGTTACATAGTCCTTGTGGAATGAGAAAGTCCTGTATCTAAGGGATTTTTGTTTAGCTTTTGCTTCCTTAATGTCTAGAAACCACAAAAGAAAATGAACACAACATATTAACTTTTTATAATTAAAAACTTTGCTCTACCATAGTGGCTGAAGAACTCGAGAGGCCATGTGAGACAAAACTGACCTAAGGACTCTGCTTCTAGCAGCTAAAGCTGTTACTGACTGATAGATGTGCAGAATTTGACAGAGGCCAGACAATTGCTACTTCTTTTCATGTTTTACAGCAGTAAATGAAGCAAGGAGAAAACTTTTTTTAAAAATGATTTGCCAACTTACATCCTTACAAAAGTCTAGATAGGCAGAGGGTTTCTAGAAGGTGGATTTGTGCAGGACATGGGGCCTTGTTGCACCCCATATTGAGATCTGATGGGTGAAAAGTGCTGGTTGTGTGTTGAATATTGTCACTATTTATATAGCACCCTGGACTCCCAAACAGCAGCACTCTCTTCTTTTTTTTTTCCCCCCTAAGAGAAGGATTTTTTTACTTTTCACTTTTCATATCCTCATCACCAACTCCCTCTTTGAAAAAAAGCTGCAAGAGGAAAAATCTGTCAGTTCAGGTGCTATCCACTGCTTGTCTTTGAAAGGAAAAGAAAATTCTCAGCAAGTGAAACCTCAGGCTGTAAGCAGGCAGGTGACAGGAAAGGATGCACCTCCTGTAATGCAGAAGACCACAGTGCAATTAAGCTGTGAAGGAACCAGTTCTCAGTGAACTCATCAGGCACAGAAAAAGTTCTCTCATTTCATCTGGCACAGAAACAAATTCTTCATTTTTCAAGTTAAGAAAAAGATGTAGAAGTCTGCCCAGGGATGCCAGTTTTTTTCCCTCTAAACACCTCCAAGCAGTTCTCTGACTCCAAGGTGCCCACTGCAAACCCATCTCACTCACTTTGTACATGACTCATTCTTCTGGTTGCAAATGCAAATAACTTTTCATCAGCTGTTTCTCAGCTGGTGACAGAATTCTGTTAGCATCTCTTTGCTTGAATTTTACTATATTTATGTATATATACACACACCAAAAGGATTTTTACTTTGTATAAGGCACAGTCAGATCTAACCATCCCACAAACAGAAAGGATTTTTCCTCTTGGTCCTTCACGCTGAAACTCCCATACTTTGATCCTGCAGTGTGCCTGAGCTTGAGCAGACCTCCTGCTCTGTCTGTGTGTGCAAACAGAGCTTCCTTGGAACAGAGACCATTTTTAAAACCTCTGCATGGGCTCATACCCAATTGCTACCTGTCCCATAGGATCCATGCTAATTTTGCTTAATAAAATTATTAAATAGCAAATTTCAGGAGAAGCAGCAGCAATGTCCTCATTATTAGATTTAGTAAAACTGCCAAAAGCCATCACTGTTACTGTGTATTTAGAAAAAAAATTCCTTAACAGAATGAAGATGTCTAAGGGACACAGTAAAGTATGCTTCCAATAAGCCATCTAAGGCCATTTCTTTGGGGTCAAAAATGAAAGTTTCTTGGCCAGAAAAACAAGTTTGTAGACCAGATGCAAATGATTAGAAAGCGAGTTGTTAAATAAAATAAGCAGCCACATACCTCCAGGTCATTAAAGAACAGATGTGTATCTGCAAGGTTGAAGATCATTTCTTCCATCATAAGACCTATCCGCACAGACGTTGTTGTGTCCTGTTAAGGGAAAATAAGGGTCTTTTTCCATTCACTTTGATTTTTTTTTTTCTTTTTTTGCAGGGGCGAGATCTTAGAGCAAACATAGAATCTACACATTCCTGTTTCTGAAGATACGTTCATTAAAGTAATTTTATTTCCTAAGTGTATCTTAATATGATTTTCCCATCCTTTCTTTTCCTCTACTAGATAATCAAATTATGTTCTTTGAAGGATGTCTATGGCTCGCTTTGACCAATAATAGCCCACACACTTCAGATGATATAACAAGAACCTTTAAACAACTGAGACTATAAAGGAATTGCTTCAGTAGGTTAAACCAAGAACTGATTTCTAATAGCGTCATTAGTGAACTGTTAGGGGATAGTTATGAGCAAGAAAGCGCACAGAGGATGATCATTTCTTGACTCTGACTTTCAAACCAAAGGTTAGCATTATTCTCTTTCAATGTCAAACAGCAACTTGGTGAGCAAAACATGAAAACAGAACCCTGGAGCTCAAGCATGTGCCTCAGAATGCTTGACTTAGCTCTTTACTGCTACGCTCGCTCAGGTGATCAGTACGGAACAGGACAGAAAGGCAGAGGTGCTGTTCCCACATCAGAGCCCAGCATGTATCTACTGTCAGGCAGGAGATGCAAGAGCAGCCACACCACTGCAAAGTTCTTCCATCCCCACTGAAGCTGCCTACTTATTTAACAGCATCAGCAGAGTTAAACTCATCCCATCCTACCAGCAAACCAAATTATAGCATGATAAAACACTTGTCCGAGTATGACTGTTCCTGCTCAGGACAGAGCATGCCCTGCAGTGGTATAAAGCATGCCTGCAGAGCCAGAACTGTAGCCACAGTGACAGTTACACCCAAATAACTGCATTGATTCAAAAAAAAAAAAACAAAGAAAGATTGCTGGATGGGTTCATCTGTCATTCTAGCTAATGTTAGAAATGGTGACCTGCACCCGATGCTGCTGTTTGTGTGTGCTGGCTGACTGTGATGGTTTGCTCATTCTGCCACCTGCTTGTACCAGCAGCCCCCTGCCCAGCCGGGTGTGGGTCTAACATGGCCCTGCCCCAAGAGGGTCCCAAACTGATTCCTAAATGGGAAGGATGTGATGCAGAAACTCTGGCTGCCTTTACTTTTTTAACACACTTTTTTAACAATTAAGAGAATGTGAAAACTCACAGGCCAGCAGCTCCAAAATGGCTTCTACACATTCTGAAGCACGTGTGAACTTTCTCATATCCAGCTCCTGCCCCTAGCAACATCAGTGGTAAAACCTTAAGTAAATTCCCCTGGAGAAGGACTATGCTACCTGCAGCTACATAGTTCTTTTAGTTGATTTGTTTTGGAAAATTAAAGTTTTCCTTGCCCCTTGCTACCCAGCCAAGACACCACAACTGGCCTGTGAGAAGGCTATCACTTCATTTCCTCACCAAGTCAGCAAGTGCAAGCTTAAATCAGCCCAAGGTCACAGAATCACCCACAGAGAATCCTGCGTGGCAGAAGTGACTGATGCATTTGTCTGGGCCATTTTCCTTTCCTCTGGCCTGGAGGGCTCCGTTAAGAGCTGACTGCATGTGCACAGCACGTCTACTTGCTCCTCCAAGCTGCCCCTTTCATGGGGGATGGCGGCTGCAGGGCTCCTACAGCTCTTGGCTTCCTGCTTGAAAGCTGCCCAGTGGGCACTGGATACAGCCTCTGCGGATCTGCTACTCTGAGCCACGACCTGCTGTACCCAGCCTGGTGCACTGCAATATTAAATGAGTCTCAATCATTTTTCCACGTCTGTCATGCCTAAAGTCAACCACTTTTCCTGGCCTCAAACAACTGACCTTGTTCCTAAACCCAAACCATAAGCACAGAAACACACTGATACAAATAACATCGCCAGCAGAACGTTTTCTTATTCATTAAATACTTCAAAAACACAAGCAAAAATAATCTGTGGTTAATTTGATAAACACTCATAGCTCAAAAGCATTGTGCCTGTTCAAACTAAACAGCAACAGACAACTTGAAGAAAAAAAAAAAAGAAAGAGCATTCCCACAAAAGACTTTTATTTGTAATTCATCTTCATTAGGACAGGGATCTCTCATCTTTATGTTTATGTGGGTGGTTTTCCTCCACTACAGTTACAAGCCATGCTAAACCAGGGCAGATTTATATGTAGTCTTTGCTCTAATTTTCTTCAGATTTCTGCGGAGTCATGTTGTTGTATGACAGGACAGAAATGAATTAGTTGAGGACCTCTAACAGGGAGCACAACGTTTGGAGGACGAGTACATTTCAATCAACCTTTGCGGCAGATGCTGTTGACATAGATGGTGTATTACACACTAACCTAATTATTACGCATTCTTGGTGTAGTTCTCTTTAATTAGAGCAGAATGGCTGTGGTTTCAGCCATGTGTGTGACTCACAAGCATTGTGCCCAATCTAAAGAAAAGCTCTGTCACTCATGTTTAAACATGCTTGTTGCTGTCCCAGAAAGAAGGGCACTTTCTCCTCTGGGCAAAAAGTAAACTTCAACAGACTTGCCTTAAACACGTCTCTAATTTTTAAGCCCCGAACCTGCTCCCCTGACAAGGCACAGGGACACAGGGGTAATCAGGGCATCTGACTGTGGCCCCATGCAAACAGCACTGAATCAAATTTTACTACCCAGGTGTAGTTACATGGGGGAACTGTTTTAAAGAAAATATGCTGCTAGGAAGAAATTATTTTGTAAAATAGTTTTTAATGAAGCAATTTATTTTTATACATTTCAAGGATCATTAGCCTTTAAAGCTCTTTCAGGAAATCTCATTGGTTGGTATCTGTCATTTATCCTCTAAGTTTTGTCTTTAGCTTTATTGGTATTAATCACTAATGGGGAGTAGGAAACATTTCCACAGTGTATGAAGTTACCTTCTCTAAACTAAACAATATGGAAATTAAACTGTAGATGAGAGGAAAAAAAATCTTTCTCTTGAGATAGAGAATATGATGGAATGAAAATAAAACTGAAAAATGCACTTTACCACCCAGAGGGGAAGTCGTTTGGGGAAATGATTTGGCATCACTGCTTTCACAGTATGGACATTTCCTCTATAGCAAGGCATGCTTCCAAGTCTTAAAGAGGCTGATAAAGTTAAAAGGCAAATCAGCACTCCCAGTATGATACGGGTGTCTAGAGGCACTAGGCCAGGGTTCCATTGGCAGTTATTTATTTGCATTACTGTAGCATCTAGAAGCACCAGTCCTAGACTGGAACCCCACTGTGCTAGAGGTTGTATCCACACCGAGGAAAGACACAGTCTCTACAGCTTTCAATTCAAGTATGAAAAAACAGGAGAATCAGACTGATGGGAAAGCACCAAATGAGATAGCTAGATCAATCAACATGTTGTCCAAATTCTCTATACAGTGTGTAAATAATCTGAAAGAGAATTATGAAATTTATCTTAAGATTTTGATGGAGAGCTCTTCTTAAGCGTAGAAATCCCATACCACTATAGGATATCTCTATGCTGCAGGGGATGCCCTGGTGGACCGCTGATGCCTACGTTGAGTAGTGTGAGTTTAGCAGAGCAATGCAAAGTTGCTGCATTCATACCGATGATCCCTGCTAACATGTCCTTCCATAGCAAAAGTCCACCCTGGAGCCCTGGGAACAAGCTTCCTGGGTAACAGGTCTAGCCAATGTTTTCTGATGCACATGAAGCCCAAGGGAGAATGGACCACAGAGAGCCTGAAATCAAATCTCCTCCAGGAACCACTTTTTACAGTGAAAACAGATTAATCTAAAAACTCAACCCTGAGTGCTTGTTTAGTAACTTTAGAAGAGCAAGGTCCTACCCCTCTGCTAATCTACGAGTCATGCTTTCACAAACAAGGACAATAAGAGGCAGGGATAGAAAACAGGCAATAAACTCCTTTTGTAAATAAAACTTCCAGCACCACAGTGTGTCCCCATATGCCTCACCTCGGCCACGCACCACTGTTAGAGCTTCCTTAAGGGTCGAAATTAAACAGCACCACGAATTACTTTTGGTGCTTCCCTCTGGTGCTCAGATAAGTCACTCCTGACCCTCCCACACATGGCTTTAATAGGCTTCTTCCCATCAGAGAGGGGAAATAAGGACCAGAGGAGCAATGGTCATTTTGAAGTATTCATTCTCAAAAAGCTTGATATTCTCCCTCCTCCATACACCCTTCACTCCCACTACTACTCCCAGGAGTAGTAGTTTCACAGCTGCCCATTTCTGCTCAGTGCACATCTTCAAGGAACTGAGAAGTAAAATGCTCCCATTCCCTACTACTCCTTCATAAACAATAAAGTGTCAAAACATACAAAGAGTAAGATTTTTAAGATTTTAGATAAAAAATCTTAGACCTAAGGAGCCTCCTTGGACATGTCTCTCTGTTGTTTCTGTCACAGCTGTGACTTTCAGCTAAGGACTAATGGGCTAATGCCTACTGCTGACAATGGCCACACCACGAGCAAGATGATTTCCACTGTAAATAAGGCACTGCCAACTCCCAGCTCCATATCTGCCTCTTTTGGGGTAATTTTGCTGCCTGTTCAGCAGGTAGTCCAACTAGAGAAAAACATGGGCAACAGAAAACTGTGGAACATGCTGCAGAGGAAGACAAAAGTGTCCATTCATTGAGGGGAATGTTTTCTTTCATATCCCAATGGCACGAGCTGACACATTTCCTCTGAATGTTGCTTTGATGTTGGCTAGTTGCATGCACTGTTCCTAATACTTCAACTAGTTCTATACATTTGAAGTGAATTGCATTTTAAAATTACAATTTGAGTTCATTTATGGCCTCCAAGCTAATAACACCTTGCCTAAAATTAATTTCTGTTTTCATTTTGTCCCCTCATTTTGAGTTACAGGATGACAACAGATGGCTAAAAGGAGTTTGCTGAACAGCCTCCAGTTTGTCTTAGCTTAAAGATGATTTCCACAAAAACCGGAGGTGAACAACGAACAAGTATTTCCCTATTACTGCAGTGGGTTAAAGTAGGAAGTTAGGTCTGCTCACTCCCATGTGAAACTCCGACCAGTCTGTACTAAGGCAAAGGGAATGCAGAATATCTAGGCATACCCAAATTAGCTTTAAGCTACCGAATGTGGGTACAAATAGCTGCAGGTACGTTGCAGCATGCACTACGTAGGTCCCTAGATTCTTTTTCAGGAGCTAAACTACAAAGAAGCCTGCATTGCCCTATCTTCACTATGAAAGGTGCTGGCATTACATAAACAAAAGCCCATGAGCATTGCAGCCACACTGCAAACTGCACCATCAGCATCCTCCTAAATGGCTCTGTATTAAAACCTCCTTACCACTGCTCTCCTGAAACGCTGAGATTGATTTTTCATAAACTGCTTATACTTGCCCTAGAGTATGCATTAAAAAGACATGTATTTGTTAACACCTGCAGCTACTACTAATCCAGTTGGCTGGATGTCCACAGCCAGCTCTCCCCTCTTGTACACTGTCATTTTGAAAGGAAGAGAAAAGCAGACTTATCTCTGGCAATCTCTCAAGTGCAAGTCACTCTCGCCTCCAATCCTGGCTCCAAAGCCCATTCCAAGCCTCTGCCTTACAGGTACCCTGTTCAGACTTGCAGGCCATTAGCAAAGGGGCAAAACTGGCTCCTTTGAGACGGATAACAAATCAGCTTGTTGTCTGACTCTGCTTCTATTCAGCAATGTGCCAATTAACCCGACATTCAAAATGTTAGGACAAAGTCTTTCTGAGTGTGGATCTTGAATTCAGACCTCCCCCCCCCAGCTTTAAAAAAAAAACAAAATAAAGCCCTAGTATTTAAAACTAATCAGTCTCTTGAAATCCCTGCCAAATACCTGTTTATGCCGTGAGCAAATAATTACTTCTCTACAAGGAAGAAAGTATTAATTAAGAGTATTCATCAGACTCCTATTCTATAGGGTTTATCTACCACAGGTGTCAGCCAGAGGTGAGAGACGGATTAGTATACAATCAAGGGCTTTCTAAGTTAAATCTTCTCCTTGTGGTTAGCTGTTAATAATGAAGTTGTCACCAAAAGAAAGAATTTAATAGTTTTAATTGGGTTTAATTACTTGGAAACTCCTGGAAAATGGACCGGCTTGGTTGTAGTATAAAAATAATAATAATAATAATTAAAAAAGCAAAGATAAAAATGCCTGAGCCACATGTTTGAACAAAAAGAGCCTGTGAGAATAATCATTCTTTGGTTGTAACATTTTGTACCTTGATCAGAAATTGAGAGATGAACACGGCTTTCCCATAATAATGGGAAACTAACCATGTGGATCAGTTCTAGTTCAAGTAGGTCCATGTCTTTTTGAGGAAAAGAACACATTTAGCTCTTTTACTACACTTAAGAAGCTTACCTTGCAATATTATCTTTTTAATAGATACAGGCTACAGCCAGACCCAGCTTCCTAGAGCTTTTCAAGTGATAGAGTGGGTATTTGAGAGAAAAGTTGTTTTAAGTAACCAAAGTAGCTCAGTAGCTGAAACTCATTTTCAGAAGTGACTTAAGTGATTACACTTCAGACTTTTAAAAACAGAATTGCAATTTTTCAAAAAGAATCACTCAGCTCTTCAGGCTCTAAACACCTTTTTCTCCCAAAATGAAGAGGTACTGTTTTACCTAAACATTGATATATCCAGGTTTATTAGACAGTTGACCTAATTTAAATGAATAATGAATACAGTCATCACAGCTTGATCATGTGAAAAACCCATGCTAGATGGAAGCAAATATAATTTAATCCCTTTTCTTCAGATACCTTTTCATATTCACCCTTACTGTGACTTGAAAGGTACTTCCAAAATATTACTTATTATTTACTGAAGGATTCTCTTTTTACTGCATGTATCTATTCAGAAGTGGTTGGGAACTACACCTTGGAAATTATTCCAATAAGCAAATGGGCATGTCAGTCACTAACTCTTCACATTCAAGAACACATGGAGGTTGAAAAGTTTCTTCTCCCTCTCTAAACGAACTAAAGCAGTAATGACTACATTAATTTATCCAGTGTCTGAACTG
This sequence comes from Limnodromus scolopaceus, assembly GCA_028565335.1. Taxonomy (NCBI): domain Eukaryota; kingdom Metazoa; phylum Chordata; class Aves; order Charadriiformes; family Scolopacidae; genus Limnodromus; species Limnodromus scolopaceus. The sequence goes on from JAOXNO010000005.1 coordinate 10,342,421, forward strand.
CTGAGTTCTGAAATGCATTCCAGTCCTGTGAGAATACTGTACTTAAATACAGATTAAAAGCTGGACCATGATCCTTGAGAACAAATGGAAATTATTTTTATTTAGTAATACGAAAAATTCATGACCAAAATCTACAAATAATTTCTTTTTACTATAGAGGGCATAAATGTCAAAAGAGGGAGTGGAATTTAACCCAAATACATGTTCATTCCCTTCACCTCCTCACAGGAAAATCACTGTATTTCTATGTGTACGCCCTTGATAGGTCTGTGAAAAATACTAACCTCCTGGAAAGCTTGGTAGAAACACATCACGGTGTGTAACCCTCAGCACAACTGCATATTTTGCACATGCAAATACCTAACACAAATTATGTCCCTTTAGTTTTTTTTTAAACTGTTTTCCCCTTAAAATCAAGTCATGTTTCAGCGGTCCTGGAAAGCAGGTACCCTTTACTCATGCTTGTTTGACAATCTAGCATTGTTTCTGATATATATTTTATGTCAAAAATAATCCTTTAATACTTCCAAATGCCACATGTGCACTTTGCTTAGAAAACCCTCTGCTCACCTAAGCTCTAGTACAAGAGGTTACATCTACACAAGCTCAGAGCATCTCCCATGCCCACCATCTAAGCTGCCGTGGATCTGGTTTTGCTGTTTCTGCTGCTGCTTCTCATCAGCCACTACAGATGATAAACACAGATGTTTGCTCCCGAAATACACATTTGAAATAATCAAACGGCTGGAATTATTTACTCCCTTCTCTCCAATAATGAACTAATAATTGATATAGCAGCATGTCTAAAGTAACAGACTTTTTTATTACCTGCAGTGATTGAATGCTTTTTTAATTTAACTTAAAAAGGCATTAAATACAAGGTTTAGCCTCCAGTGGGTAAAAAAATCTCCAACTTCCTCAGAAAATCCTTTCCAAATTGTATTCATCTTGACTTAATCCATGATCTACTGAGTGAATTAGGCTCTATTAGTTTTGAAAATCTATTTTATGGAGTTCCAAGGACTGTGTTTTCCTTAGGAACGGCTTATTCTGCCTTTCTGACACCAGGATGCCTGCTAGCAGCCCTCAGCAAAGGCCTCTGCAGGTTTTTAACGTCCCAAGGTGCCCCACACATATGACTAACAAAATGTAAATAAACACAGCTGAGCCTGTAAGAAATTGGAAGGTTTTCTCATTAAAGAAATAAAATAAACAGATGTCCTTAAGCACTTTGGCTCATGTTTGTCAAAGGAATGGAAAACTCTCAGATGTTTGAACAGCAGTAGTGATATAAGGCCACATCTCAAGCGAGAGAAGAAGAAAAAAAGCGACGCCATGGCACTTAGAATTAACTAATAGTTCTCAAGGGAGGGCGCTTTTGATTTGAACCTTAGCAACTTCTACAAATAGTTTTTAACAGCCGAGCAATAAAATGGGGTTTTATTCCTTCTCAGTTTGTAAAGTAGTAAAGGACAGATTCGGCCATTAAAAGCATGAATCACCATCAGATTTGATTAAATCCCTATGGTGTTTCAATCAGGTCCTGGCTCTAGGGTCCTGCGAGAGAACAAAGCAGGGAAAAACGAAAGCTACTTGAAGCATTCAATGAAAGGAGGGAAAAAAAAATCAACAAAAATCAACCATAGGGTTTTACAAGGATCTTGAGTAGAGCCAAGCAGGAACTTTTCAATGACTTTTTTTTTTTAATTGGAAATTATAGTTCACTTAAAGGAAAACCTTTTGTAAGAACATATAACTGCCAGTGAAAATTTTGAGGAAGGTTCTTAGATCCACAACATCATTTCTGGTGAGAACAAGACAGTCCAGTTCACGGACAGCCAACATACAACAGGTATGACATTTGCTCGAAATGTTTACGTCCTGCCCTCAGCTGGACCAAGCAGCAACTTTAGTGACTCTGTCCAAAAGGTCTTGAGGCCTCTCCTAGTCCCTCGCATACCTGTGCCACTGCAAGGCCCTCACCAGAGAGGCAGAGCCCATGTTCACACAGGCTGGAAACTTTAGCACATGCCCTGTCTCTATCTCACTAATACCTGTCTGCTTACAGCTCAGATAAAGCTCGTGTTGCCACTTCTGAAATGCAAAAGCAATAGAAAAATATGGCTATCATAGAAAAACAGCCTCTACATCAGTCAAGCCACCATGAGATAAACTGCAAGTCCCCACTGAAAGCAGCCAGAGTCGCCACTCCAGGCAAAGCCACCACATAGTCCAGGCTCACAGGGACACAGCATCTAAACACCTTTCAGTTAAGGTTAACTAAAATCTAGAATATGACTTTGCACAACACTGATTTAAGCCTGGGACATACTGTGCTCTATTATTATTTGCAGTATGTTTTTCTTAATTTGAGCCCATTCAAGATGCTGAACAATCTCAGAAATTGCTATGTATCTTACAGGGAATTTTATAGATCGTAGCTGCCAGGTATCAGCAGACATCGTCAAAGTACTGATAAAGATCCAACACAATTCAAGAATTTAGACTGTCCTATTATTCAGTTCTTTAAATCAGTGCTAAAATAACATCCTTTCCATTTGGTTCTAGGATTTCAGAGTAACTTGCACATAAAGATGAATTTTAACTCCAAATTTTACTTTACTCACAATTCATTTTGACACTAAAATCCCAATGAGTGTACCAACACAGAACAAGAATACACTTCTGGGAACAATACAGAATACTGAGAAAAGGTATTAGCTTCACCCACACCCCTCAGCTGGGGAAAACAGTGCACCCAGTGCCCCCTTTTTTCTTGATACTAGTCCTTTGAAAAGCGTGAGAATGAATCTGCAATTTTTTTTTTAATGCTTTGACAATACACATTATAGAACAAGCTTGCAAATATTTCAGTCAGGGAAAGGAGAATAGACTTCTGATATTTTCTGGCATGGGAGTGCTTGCAACCTCTTTTTTTCTGAATTCATTTTTTCTGAATTAATACCACCAAAAGAGTCTTTCTGCATTGTGTCTAGCTGCTTCAAACGGCCAAAGTCCCCTGACCTTTACCTAACTCATGTGAAACCCCAGCAGCGCTGTAATGGATTTTGACCCAGTTTTCCCATTATGTTTAGTCAGTGAATTGGTGGGCGGATCTTTGCAGACATAGTAAAGACTGCAGCCATCTTCCTGTTGAATGGGAGCTCTATCATACATGCCTGAAGGGATTAAAAGGGGTGGGTGGACAGTACATTAAGCTATAATGATGGTCTACATCGGTTGTGGTCTCTAGGCACATGGTAAACTTTCTGCACCCATACAGTGATCAGGAGCCTGTAGAACAGGTTTCTCCTCCAGGGTTAACTGGCCATGGAACATTTTTTTTTTTGCCTTTTCTTTGTCAGACGGCCTCCTGCTGAGAAACGAAAGGGTGGAGAGATTTCCTCAGGTTTGACAGCTTTGCTGCCCAGATCACTTAGACTGTGACTCCATATGTTTGTGCAGGTATGCATCCCTTCAACCATGGGAAGAAAGCAAAAGGAGATGTAAATTTCCAGGCCACTCTGACTGCCACTGTAAAGGTTATACTGCAGTGACCGTATGGGAAAGACATTAAGACCAAATGTCTGATGACTGTGCAATACATGGAATGGAGAAAAGAGTTTGGGCAGAAGGGACAAAAAAGAGCAACCTAGGCTAGGCTCTTCATTCACACTTCAGCCTTGAGTAAATTTAATGTGTTAACTTCTACTAATGCTGTCAGCAAATTATTTTCTAAATGCCTGAGATGAACTATTCATGCTCTGAGGAGCCCATATCTATGGCAAAGACGACAGAGGTTCCCTTCAGAAACCAAACAAAGAGAATTTTCACATGACATCAGACCAGAAAACATATCCTGAAGCATAAATGATTAATAATAATTATATTATAATCATATTATATTATAATTATATTATAATCATTAATAAACATTTTGTGAGTTTTTCCCCCTTTTTTTTCTTTTTTTTTTTTTTTTTTTGTGGAAA
>JAOXNO010000005.1:10346509-10415564 GCA_028565335.1 Limnodromus scolopaceus
TAACTGAAAAACAAAACCACTGCCCAAACTTCTGCGTGGGCAGAGAGGTGGAAGGCAAAAGGACCAGGCAGCTTGCAGTTGGGCAGTGTAAAGTGGCGAGGCCAGGGGATGGGCTGGGGCAATTTTGCTCTGGAAGGGACCGGTGGGAGTTTTATCTGAGCAAGGTATGGGGCTTGGTGCCTGACAGGTCCCCCTTTTTTTCTTTTTTTTTTTTTTTTTCTGGAAAATCAGATTTTTTTTGGACAGTTCCCTATTCCTGCCATCACCAAGGAAGGGAAAACATGCAGAATCATTTGAGATTTTGTACCTAAAAACCACAAGAGTTTAGACCCAAATCTCTGAAGCTATGGCTGATGTTCACCCTCCCCTCTTCCCAGAAAAATCACTCCAGAAAGAGGTGTTATTCTTCAGTTTGATCAACTATATAGTCTGATTCTTTGAGCAGCTACACAGCAGCTCTACCAGTGCAACAGACAGGATGATATTGGGACGTTAATGTTGGTCAGGGGAATGGTGAAGATCATATAAACTGACACTTTTTCTGGATGAAGACATACAGAACCAAGACTTCCGTGTGTGAGATAAAATTCAAAGCATGTGCATGTCTAATTACAGGCACATGAATCTTTTATGATCAATTATGGACAAAAATAAGAATTTTAGGCCTTTATACTTAATTTACTTTGAGATTAACACTTCCTACATTATTCAAGCAAGAGATTCTGAAACTATTAACCTCTGGCTCACTGTTTCACTTGTACTTGATAGTTCAGCTCACTTAAACATTTTTGAATTGTGTTACTACTTAACAGCTCCCAGGACAGCCTGTCTGAGCGTGCTGTATTCCCCTCTCAGTTTAAGGTCTGCTCCAAAGCCCAGCAAAGCCTCTGGTTGTCTTTGGATCAAGCCGATAGCTTATAATACTTTTATAACACAACCATGTCCCTTATAGGAAAGCCCTGAGGAATTTAATACTAATGAAACAAATGAGGAAATACAAAAACTAGAGAAGTTTCTCAAGGAGCCTGTTGTAACATAATAGGAAAGGTGATTCATTGAGTAAAAAAAAAATATTCCTGTTTGTATCATTATTTACATTTGTATAAAGGAAACAGACAACAGAAGTTTGCCATTTTGTATCTTTAAAGGCCTTCCAAAGTAGACAATCCCCCAAGTTTCCATTTTCCCATTTTCCTCTCTGTGCAGGCTGTTGCTCTCAAGTGTCCTGTCTTGGCCTAAATCTGCTCTCAGAGCTGATGGGAACAGCTTGGCCACTGGTGAGTACTTTTGATAAACCCTTTCTGGTTCCACTCCCTGACCCAACTTCATCTCACATGAGCTGCTCTAGAAATGGCAGCCCATCAGCAAGCACTCACAGATACTGCAGTGTCAGGGCTTCTTAGCTCCACGGGTCCATCACACCCCTTGGTCCACCACCATCTGCCCCCATGAAGCAGATCCCAACCCCTCACCCTCTAAGCTTGTGCAGGAGATAGCTGATGAAGGCATCAGAGGTTTTACGCTACGACAAAATCAGCTCATTAAGGGAATTCTCCATATGCATACTGTAGCCCCTACCCAGTGCTAAGCATGACCACATAGCAGATCTACACACTGTAAGTTTATGTTTCCTGATCCTGCCTAATTCTTTCTGTTTTTTGCCAGCAGTAGGCTTGAGCTAACACATGTATACCTCAGACTGCCTCCTTCATTACATTCCCTGGGAAAAGAAACCGCTTCAATTACCTTGTACAACATGGGTCTGAATAAATCCCTGCTTGGAAACACGTGCTTGCTTTTCAGAGGGTGCTGTTAGAAGTGTTAGCAGCATTCCAAGTGCTGCAGTAGACTTCCACACCACAAACACCATTTTATATCCCTTACAACTGTGCACATCTAACAGCAAACAATAAATCTATCTTACTAATTACACATGCAGCTTGTTATAACCATCGTAAAACAAGTACAGCTGGTAAAGCCATGAAATGATGTCAAATCATATTTCTCCTTTCTAGAGAGAAGCAGGGTTATTTTCCAGTCTCCTGATGAAGCTGCCTGTTCAAAGCCATGTGTGGAAACAGCTGCCAACTAGGTCATCCACCTTTAATTAGGCAATGATATTGTCTTTTTTCCTACTCAGTTATAAGTGTTTGACATTCTGTAATTCAAAGTGACTTAAGTGTTTAGCATAAAAATCTGCCTTAGGAAGAAACCGAAGCACATGGCACTAAATCCGAGAGCCAGCGTTTTCTCCTTAGCAGCCAAGTTCAGTCTGTTCAGCCACAGAGAGAGTTGCCTAAAAAATGGAACTGCCTGCATTTCCAAGGGGTATCTAAAGTAAGGACAATTAAATATATGGTTCCTAAAACCCCTTAACAACGTAAGCTTCAGCAGCCATGTGGGAATAAGAGCAGTATTCTTCATGGCAACCTAGACTGACCAACACAAAAATCTCTCTCAAAAAGTTGTCTGAGATTGTTAAGAAAACACCTGTCTGACAAAAAATGTGTTACCTCATTCAGGCTAGAGTTAATGCTCTCTGGCTGCTTGATAGACTCTTTCTTGCAGCAGACAGACATTGAATAACATCCCGATGTCCTATCTAGCAGCAGCTGAACAATACAAGCTTTTGAAAAACAAGGGGCTACTTGCAACATGAAAAGGAGGTAAATTAAATTTTCACATGTTAGAAGGAAATGCCACAGGACATATTTATACAAATGTGTCTGAATTAAATAGGCAGCATCTGTTTGAAACGACATCTTATTAGCTGCCCCCACAGTTCCCGATGCAATTTGGCTGGACAAGCAGTAATGCTAAAAAAATTAAATTTTACCTTCCCATATCTGGATGCAAAGGTTCCCGTGAGTAAGGAGTGGAAAATAATTATCGTCTCATCCAAATCCCACACAAACACACGCTGTGATGACAGACGGGGTGGAAAAAAGAAATACAGTTACATATTAAGCAATTGCAAGAATTTGTTCAGTCAACAAATATGTCCTGTTGGACTAGAGCTTTTTAAGATCTCAAACCCATTTGGAGCACTGACTGTAGATGCTTTGTGAAAGCGGGCAAAATGAAACATCAGCAATTTTGGAACTATATATATCCTGGTCATCCTGAGAGTCTGCTTTCCTAACAGCCACAGAAATCCCCTGTTGCATGGCAAGTCAGGGGAACAAAACAGCAGACTTATAAGAAGGCCAAAGGAAAAAAAATGTACATATAAAGAACAGTTTGAGATGCTGATAATATAGACATTGAGAAATTATTTTGACTACCCATATCTGTAGGGACCAGTTATATCACTGCTTTTATCACTGACTCTTACAACTCACTAGTCTGACGGTGGGATTTGCTAATAGATGCAACTATTTATCTTTGCTGGATTTACTAAAGGAATATAAATTAAAGTTATTACCTCAATCTCACTGTCAGCAGTCGGGGAAGGATCATTGCTTCTTTTTGACCGGGCTCGTACCTTGCCATCTGACCCTCTGTGATGTCTGTCTGTTTCTACATCTTTTGCTGGTGTTGTTGAATATTCCCCTAATATGAAAATAAAAATTCCATTGTAAACTTGACATTTGCACTCTATCATTATAATTAAAGCATGAAACCTTTTAATGGAGAGCATCTTTCTGGTGCATTGTGAAAACACCATCAGAAAGTCTTACTCTTTTCATGTCAATAGCTGACATTGTTAGAGAAATAACTTTTAACTCCTAAGATTTGTTAAAACAATTTCAAAAATCACCAAGACTGTACATAAAACATTTAAAAATGGACATGTCACCTCAAAAATTTTATCACATTTTTCACTGAAAAAAAATAGCTTTTTGAATTTTACTGCCCTCCTGCTTTTCAAAAGAAAAATGAGAAAGGCAATGGAAAAGGAAATGAAGACCAATTCAACTTCTGAAAATAAAAATTTCTTTTTTAAAAATTTTGACGAATGCTCATGATTAAAAATCAACTTCTATTAAAAAATACAGAACTAGCCTGTTTAGCCATATTCTATTTCACAGAGGATAGTATTTTAGAAATAACTGAGAAGAGACAGTCAAAGGTGAACTTCCCTATATAAAGTATCTGTTTTGATTGGCTTGAGTTTCATAAACCTGTCTGGATTTCACTTACCTTACATTACAAATCCTTTTCAAACATATTTTTCTTTTCACCTTGCTAAGATGTGGCCTCTCCAGCTTCCTAGAATAACCATATTCTTCTTCAGAGAAGCTTGGATTGTGTCTAACAAGCCTTTTTGAAATCACCCTTTCTCAAAAAGAGTGAGATAAGATCTAAGGAAAAGAAAATCCTCCAACTGCTTTTAGAGCAATCTGTGATCACTTCTTCTAAAAAACCAATATTAGTTTATTTTTCTTTTAGAGCAACCACAGATGTTCAGATTTGTTTCATAAGTCAGCAGACCTACAATGGGCGTATACTGTGATCATCCACAAATTATGTGGTGTTTTATATAAATGTTGTTGCATGCCAATGAAAACTTTATTAGGGAAGTGATATCTGAAGATTGTACTTGAACAGTACATTGGAGGATCATAATCCGTCAGTAATTCCATACACCATTTAAGCTTTGAGACTTTAAAAATTAAGCCCTCAAAGATGGGCCACAAATTCTGAAGACTTTTTGTGCGGAATTCATCTTGAATTTTCAACTTAGACAAGCAGTTTGTATTGATTTTTTAAAGAGGGACTTTCTCTTGATATACTTATTTATGAATGCATATATTGCATGTTGTTGCAAGAGATGAATATAAATCTTGACAGAGACGTGGGCTAAAAAGTCATCAGAGAGTCAGGAAACTCTGGGGCTTTTCCAGAGCATGGCTGGCTGTTTTGAACCCACTGCTACCCACATTAGCCCTCGTTACTGATCTGGGGTTTGTATGCGATTGTTTTATCTTTCTGTACTACCTTTGCAGGAGATCAAACCTCGCATACTCATGAAAAAACACAGGATGGTTTTATGGAGCTTGGATGTTCTAATCTCTTCCCAAAACCCTGTGTTGCACTGTGTAAGCAGAACTGTTAAGTGCCAGGAAAACTGATTTATACATAGAGATATATGTATTTTAAAAAAATTCCAACAACAAGTTTATAATGTTTGTGTCCACAGGTGGCTGAGACTGCCAAACTGAAAACAGAAGAGATGCACCTACCAGACAGCGATTCCGTGCTCTGACTGGTGATATTGTGAGAAGACTCCTGCAGAGAGTAAGTCGAGGTTGGGATGGCTGAGGGGCTGATGCTGTTTGCAGACACGTACGGAGAGTTGTAAGAGGAGCTGTAATACTGTGAGTACTGGCTTTGAGGAAAGCTTGGATATGACGAATATTCCTTTGAGGAAAAAAAGAAACATCTAACTTCTGTATATCAGGTTTTATCTTATAAACAAGTAAGGCACCACAAAGGCAGTGTTATCTGCACATGAAGCAACTCATGGCTCACAAATATTTCACTAAAGGACCACATTTCATTCACTTATATAATTACATTTCTGCTTTTCCTAAACATACTCCTATTGTATTAGGATCAAATAATCAACAAGAAGTGTGAAATCAGGTGAATTCTGCTTTTTCTATAGGATTTTAGTTACCAGCAGTGACACATTTTGTATTACAGAGTTCAACAATTTTATATAGGAGCGAAGTAGGGCAGCTTTTTGATAAGGGCCATGATGGAACACAGTCTCTGTGAACAACACCATTTCAGAAATCAGAAGAACACAATGAATAATTGGGTGAGGGAAGGAGCAAAAGAGGCTGCATTTTCCCATGATCAGCAAAATTTTCTGATCAGCTGTTAGAATAGGTTACGAAAACAAGAAAAAAAAAACAGTAACAACTTTTTTCCAGAAATGTTCACAGTTGAGATTGTTCCAACTATCTCAGCAATAACTAAATGCCTGAGTGATCTTCCCTACCTACAGAAAGATGAACTAAAAATATGAGGTGGAGTGACCTTGGGGAGCTGAGGTATCACAAAATCATTTGTCTTGATTTTAAGGCTCCCAAACAAAATTCATACCATTATCCTCATATGTCCTTTTTTTTTCTTTTTGTGAGAAGCAGGATGTTAGATTATGAAACTTCTCTCTGGACAATTAAAACATGAAAGGTTTAACTTGTTACTTTTCATTTTAATTGCAACTCCTGGTCTTGTCCACCTATTTGATTTTTCAGATAGAGAACTGTATTCATGCACTGGGGATTGTCTTTCAGCAAAAGGTTTTTATTTCCTCAGCAATGCTAATTAGTCTCTGGTATTAAAGAAATTTAAATAATAAATAGTCTTTAGAAAGACTAAAAGCACTTTCTCCTTAACAGCTTATATCTTTGTCTGTGACATAGCTATTTCATTAACTTTCAGTCACCAGGGAGCTTTCAAGAGCAAAGACTCAAGTTGTCATAATAACAATTAAACTGAAAATGAAATTAAAGAATTCCATTGTTTTCTCTTAAAGAGTATCACAAAATAATGAAAAGAGCCCAATTATTTTTCCTCTTTTTAGGTAAACTCCATACTTCAATCAAATGCACTCCTATCAGCAAATGCTGATGTTTTTAGCCAAAACTGAACTAATAAAGAAATTGCCCACTGTTGTCATTAAAAATATAAATCAACATTCACCTTACGAACAAGGAACTGAAATTATTGGCCAACCAAAACACATTTTCTGGGACAGTGGACAGTGTACTCATTTGTTTGCTCCAATCAAGAAGAGCCATTTGCTACTGAAAAACATTTGTCTTGTGTATATATACATGCTGCTTATTTATACACATGCATTTATCAAGGTATCTGAAGCATGAAGCCCACAGACAGGTGTATTCTCAAAGAAGGAAGCACACAGACAGCTCAGATGGCTCAATATTCACCAAGGCCTGCCAATGCCTCTTTCAAATTGTGCGTATTTATTACACAGTGTCAAGACAGCAGATGACAGGATCCTAGAAGCGGAGCTCTCTGTTGAGGATGGAAAACATATCTGAAAGTTGTAAGATGGCAGAGGAATGATGAAACTCTTGGCACTGCTACAGCAGCACGGCAGAGGCTGCCGGGGCATCCTCCTCCTGCAAGGACTGCACTCAGTGCAAACCTGTGTATTGATACACACATCTTAAAATTAATCAAGTTAATTTGAAGTCCAGAAAATGGACAGGCCACAGGAGTAAAGAAGAACGTTGTTAACCAAAACACAGTACAGCAGTGGCAGTACACTCCTTAAATAGACGTAAACAGCAGAATAATCTCTCTGATCTACCAAGCTCCAAAGTGTTTAAGTAACAAGGCTGCCAATAATAAATCCTGAACCATACCTGATGCACAGCACCAAATCCTGCAGAATTTGTCAGGCCATTGGCTCCCTGGTAAATCCCTGTTGTGCCTAAGGGAAAGAATATTACGGTCATAAAACACACCAGCCATCAAAGTAAGAGGATATCTTAGTACCAATAATTTCCAACAGGAAGTAAAGTACCGTCTCACTAGAAAAAAAGCGTATCACAAATCTTGACAAATATAGGCTGCAAAGGCTTCGGGCTACTTCTGAGGTCTGCTTACTGAAAGGTATTCAAAGACAACCATTACATAAACTAAAACAAACACTTATGGAGCTGGGAAACAAAGCTGGAAAATAAGGATTCAACCCAAATTTAAAATTCAGTTACTTCTTTTTCCAACAGATAAAACCCCTCAGATTGTGTATACAACCACACACACTCTTTCACACATAGTCCTGGAATCTGTCCTTATGGACCAGGTACCTGGGAATTTTTAGAAATTCTTAGACTTTGAAAATTTGTTCCCTGGTGTTGACATCCAAAACATAAGAACAGTATTGCTGAGATTTCTGGGATGGTAGGGAGCAAAAACATCACTTCGTTGTGGAACGTCAGGACAAGAAAGGATGGACAGATGAGTTTTACATGGCTCTGTCTCAAATGAAGCAGCTGATGATGACTATGCCATGTTCCATCCCAATGGAAGGTGACAGGTTTCAAAGAGCACTCAGACCCACTACTTCCACAGTGAAAGAGGTACGATTTTGGTCCTGCATGGCCACAGCAAGTTCCTGTCTGGGCTGCCTTTTGTCACCTCGATGTACCATCAGACTGAGCCCTAATCAGGCACTTAGCCTTTTTTTCTTACCTGGTTTCTCACCATGTGAATGACTTTGAACAATGCTGTTTTAACCATATGACTCTCTGCACGTCTTCATGTGGCAACCTTTCTCCAAAGATCCACTTGCTTACTTTTATTTTAAGATGCCAGATTAGCTAGGGAATGGACAGCTGAACAAACTCCACTCTGCCAAGTGCAGCTACAAAGCACAAGCAGTGAGAAACGCATCTCAAGCCAGAAAGAAACAAGAGGGAGGATTCTACTTTCTCAGAACTGATTTACTGCCACACATGGTCTTCAAAAAGAAAAGGGCAAATAGAGGGAAAAGAGGGTGCAGGTGACTGCCAGGTACCCGGAGGTCTGGGTCTCCCCAGGCCCCCTGCATATGCTGGCTGGGGAGCTGAGCCAGCACAGGAGGGTTCAGGTGATGCCTTCTCCTGGCATTCACCCTTCGGAGGCCAGTCTGGGTGGAGCAGTACCCAATCCCTCCTCCTCTCCACAACCCATATGGGGAGACTGCCCAGAGAAGCGTCCCAGAGGTGGCAACACGTTCAGCTATTAGCATTTCCACACCTCCCACCCACACTAGGCTTTGCTTTTCTACAGAGTTTTTCAAAAAGTCGTGAACGCAGCAGGATGAATATATTCCTGTGGTAACTAAGCATTTCTCACCACTGTGGAGTAATAGAGCCCCAGCGCTTACAGGCAAAAACAACTTTCATAGAACACAAAACAGCTCTTGTACACCAGAGCTCAAAACAATACAGGGGGGAATTTTTGATCTTCCTGAACTGTCATTTAGAAACAATCCATCATCCTTTATTAAAGCTGTCAAGAGTGGGATGAGTTACCTCAAGGGACTCACACTTTATGTGTAAATTGTGATGAGAACATGTTTATTGCTGTGCTACCTGCACATGATACCATAGCTTCCTAGTTTCCAAACAATCAGAAAGAATTACAAAAAGGAGGAGAGATCTGCACAATTGGAACGAACTCGCTCTGAACTTTGTACCAATTGTGCAATGCAAGTGTGTCCGTGCACACACAGGGCAGGCATGTATGCAGGGAGAAGAAGGTAGAAACGTAGGCATGAGAGAATGGAGAATGACTCATGCTCCACAGCTTCCCACAGTACGTTGAGGCTAGACCCGACGCGGTGGAATTTACCCTGTGGTTTTGTAGAATTTATTTTTGCCATTTTAGCTGAGCTGCCCCAGGTCCTAGGTCAGTTGTCCCTACAGGCTGCTGCAGCCTGGCTCCCTCTGCCCAGCAGATTTTTAAAAGGAAGGACTGAGGTGCAGAGACAGAAACTAAACTTTCTGATTTTTTACCTGCGTATTTAAATTCTTGTGAAAGTGCTTAAGACTGGTATTTCCTATAACCCAAAGTTCAACAGGCCTGGGAACAGATTTCAGTAACTCAGGTTTTTCACTTGTTCTGTCATTGTATCCTTATAAAGCAGGAGTATCATTTGAACATAGTTTGTCTAAATTGAGATCAAACACAACTATCTTTTTCCGCCCCTACAGCACTGAATTCAGAGAATGCAACTCTCCCCTCCAGCGTATACCTGGAGAGCTGCTAAGCTTACTATCTCTTGGCAGCTCAGTATTGTTACAGCAGAATAGTTACTGATAAGGACACCTGAGACAACCAACCAACCAAAGCTAGTAAAAACTTGGAATTTCTTCCCAGCTGAACAAAGATGAAAAGCTGAGAGAAAAAAAATAATCAACTACCTGCATGGAAATAAAAGTCCTTGAAGATTCAGGTTCAGAAATATTTCATTTCAACATCAACCTTTGCATTAGGGACTAGAGCTGTCTCATGGGGACTACTACAGCTTAGTCCCTCTTTCACTTTACAGGCTAGACTGGAGAGACCACATTTTCAATGATGCACAATCCATTCAAACGGAAGGAAAACAAACAAGCACCACAGGCAATCAAGAGAAGGATAAACCTTCTTTCTTCATGAGCAGATCATGAGGGCTACTAGTTACAGTTTCTGTGAGCAGCCTCATAGAATTCAGCAGTTCTGAATATCAGAACTAGCCCCAAATGTTTGCTTTTCCTCCCAAAGTTGTTGATAAGAAATAAACATTTCCATAATAAAATTAATAATGCCACGTGGAATTTCACTTTTGCATCAGTAAATTTTACACTCAAGAAATGCTGGAAAATTATCAACAGACCTTGCATACTGGCATTATCAATTTAGCCCTATTCCCCATGTAACCATCTTTTGTTTTAAATGCTTTCTCAGATAATAGCATTTCTTGTAATATTCAGAGACAGACTGGAATGACATTAAAAGGTGGTGCTTCTGTAGAATGGGGTATGCCTAGGAAGCCTCTTGGTAAGCACTGTAAAGGAATGCCTGGCCCCCTCCCATTTCTGAGTGGATACTGCCCATTTCCACAGGACTTTTGCCTTTCACATATATTGGCTTTTTTTCCTGACCTCTGAAGACAGTGCACTATCTAGAACTGCAGCTGATTTTACATTCGCAATACTGTAGATGTGCGAGCAACTGATTTGTTTCCATCTATCTTTGTAGCTCAATGTCAAGTAATTGCATTCAAACTCCTACTTGCAAATCAGAAACAAGCCTAGGATCTCTCCCTTTGGATCTTCTCCATATGGAATATGGTTCACATCTGTGTTCAATCAAACCAGTTGCTAAATGTCACAATGCCCTCATTCACAGGTAGCTTAAAGAACATTTAGCTGGTAATAAAACAATCTGGACTCTAGAGTAGAGTAGCTCTTCAGATGTATGGTACTGTAAATGTTCCTGTAAAGTATGTATATCACAAACACACTTGCATGAAAAGACACCGCATAAAAGGCATGCATATGTGTTACATATTCAGTGCCACAACTTTTCGCTTGATAAGTAGATGTGGCCCTTCCCTATATGAGTGTCCAAGAGCAACATGTAGAGAGAAACTCTTTGTGAGCTGATTGATGGTATATTCCTGTTGTCATACAGATGGATTTCATTTGCTATTTCCCCCTCATTTTCTTTTTAATTCAAGTATTTTAAAATCTATGCCATGCTCAATGATAATTTTAACTGTGTGTGATCTGCACTGTGCTCCTGCAAAAACTTTCATGCCAGCTTCTTCCTCTCAGTTTCTCCCTTTCTGTCACTGCAATAACAGCCTACATGTCTTCCCCTCCTTTCCAGGTAGGAGCAAGTAAATAAAACAAGGGAATATTCATGATTATCTTCAGTATCTTTAGAACTAAGCTCTGGCATCGCTAAAAAAAGTTTTCTTTCAGCTTATGAATACACAGTACAACATAGGATTACTGATGTCTTTGGGAGATGTGATTAGAGACAGGATGGGCCTAGGAGTATAGTTCAGATCAATACCACAGCAAGCTTTGAAAATCAGGTTTGTGTTCTTGCATTTCACAGGTCAGTGGAGCCCTGACATCAAGGAGGTGTTCTCCAAGTCTCCTGTACTCCTCAAAAGACAGTAAGCTGCTATACTTAGGAGAAAAGATGGTTTGCACTTCCAGTATTCAATGAAAT
This sequence comes from Limnodromus scolopaceus, assembly GCA_028565335.1. Classification (NCBI taxonomy): domain Eukaryota; kingdom Metazoa; phylum Chordata; class Aves; order Charadriiformes; family Scolopacidae; genus Limnodromus; species Limnodromus scolopaceus. Next base: position 10,358,207 of record JAOXNO010000005.1, read on the forward strand.
ACTCAAGCAGAGGAGGAGATAGCCAGCTTCAACACAAGTGGACGGCACGGCATTTATCACAGCTCTCTGAGTAGCCAGCAACAATCATGAGTCCATGAACACTCAAAAGAGGGAACACTGGACTGAGATGAGGGTGTTCAGAGGGTGGCTTCCATGGGCACTTCTAAATATCTGTGAAATAGAACAACAAAGCTTAGATCCAAGCAGTTCCTCTAACTGGTAGATCAATGACACACTGGTTCCAGGGAAAGTTCTCTCAAAGTATTATTTGATCACTTAGCACTACTAAAATAAATGCCTACAGGGTTCACCTGAATTGCATGGTATTTTACAAGCTTGCATATAATAGCTTGTGTATTCTTACATCAGCAAGCTGTTTTCCTACAGGAAACAATGTTGACTGTGAGTGATGCAAGGAAAGGTCTCAGTCTAACTCCCAGCAGAGTATGCATTACTGTCTGCTATGAAGAACATCTGGCTGAAGACTTGCATGGTCATTCAGAAAGGTTCTTTGCAATGCTTTAGCTCTTTGACAAGCTAATGTTTCCTGCAGTAAATATTGCCTTCTCCAAGCTGCTACTTTTTTAGTGAGGGGTTAAGCACTCATCAAAATTACCTCCCACCAGTTATACTCCAGTGCCTTGTAAGGTTCCAAATCCTACAACATCTGCCTGCATTTATTGGGCAAGAAAACTCATAAAATGTTGCATGGCTGTCAGCTGTGGAGGTATTTCAAGACTATCTGACCTGTTAAAGGAGAAGAAAAACTCAACCCATATGTACTTTGCAGCATATTGCTCAACTGTTTGCCATTAGGCATAATGAAACCTTCCCCAAAAACAGTCTTGTATTTCTGTCTGGAAGGGCTCAGACAGTATAGGGAAGAGCACACTATATTAACCTAGATGAAAAGCATGATTCTGCAATGTTATAGCACTTGACATCAGCAGTGTCTATTAAAGGACATTGCTCCCAGAAGCATAAGAACACCTCCTGCAGATAATACTCTCAGACATGCAACCCATTTAAAATATATCCATTTGTCTCCCACTGCAAACCCATTCAGTCCTGCTGGCCTGACCAGGTGTTTGAGGGCACTTTCAATGGTGATATAAAACACATTTCATGGTACAGTTTTTCTGAGTCAAAGCTCTTCCTCTGCTGCCTGCTTCTGGGAGTACTCAACCCACAGAGCCTCAAAGAGCTTTAATAAGTGATGACCAGAGCAGTTTTAAGGGCCTGGCTTTTACCATCCTTTTGAGCCTGGTCACCTGTATAGCTCAATCCAGCTCAACAGTGGTGTTGAAAGTGCTGGGATGTTTTATATTTACTCTCAGGATTTGAACCATGGGAAAGCAATTACATTTTATTATATTTTGAGAAAATGTTCCTTTTAACCACTTCTACCAAATGATGCTGCAGCTATAGAAGGAAATCACACTGAATGGTCTTCAAAAACAAATCAGAAGGAAATGTTTTGGGCCACAAAGTGAACATCCTTACAACAATGATGTAGACTGTCTCTGTGCAATCCCTTGTTGAAAAAACAACCAGCAAAACTGACTTTTTATTTGGGTCACTCCATGGACACAGCGATTAAAAGATTCTTCCAGCTGCAGTTTCATCCTAGATGCAATCCTCCACTGACAGATAACAAGACATGATAAAAGAAACTGGATTTGCCACCTCCTGTGCTGTTTAGTGGCTATAAGATTCCACTTTCCAGTTCAGCACTAAAATCTAACTAGCCCTATAACATCTGCTGTCATGCAGTTGGGGATAAATCTCTGGTCTGTGAGCAGAGCCACATATTTAGCAATTCCCTTCCCCTTGAGCAAGGTGAATCTCTAAATACAAATGGAAAAGAAAAGAGCAAGCTGGGCAGAGCATCTCCATTCTTTGACCCATTACTCAGGACCATGGTGACTCTCAACTGAGCACTCCAGAGCCAGACATTAGCACCAAGATTTTTCCAGCTCCTCTATGCACTGCTTCAGCACTGCAGTGCCTCCAGGAAAAAAACCACAACAGCCAACGGGATGCTCAGAGAAAAGTGTAAGAAACAGGACAAAAGCAGAGCGGTCTTTGCCCTGGTACTGCCTCATCCACTTCAATTAATCTGCCAGTTACAGACTAAGATAAGGTTATATCCCCCTCTGTTTATCTTTAATAACTGTCAATAGACTCTTCTTCAGACAGTGCAGGTATTCTCATAGTTCTAGAGGTCACAGATTGCAGTGCAGAAGTTTCAGTGTTTAAACCCTGCCAATATAAATAGAAAGTGCATCCAAATGACTTATAAAAAAGCCCATGCAAGAGCATTATCCAATGCCAGCACAGCAGTTAAGAAACTCCTGAGTTGCACAGCCTGTGCTAACTGAAGCAGGGTCAGACCTTATTTGTCTGCAAACACCAACACTGTCTTTGATTGTATGACTGCATTCTATTTTTTCCACCAGAGCATTACCTCACACAGTGCCTGGAAATGAGATACAACAGAAAGCAGTACCAACACTGCACCAGCATCATGAATCTCTGTTTCCTAACTTTCAAGCGCTTGATTATGCAGGTATGAAGTTTCTTGATATGTAATTTAACACTAGCTCTTCTATTGCCTTCTAGATATTTTCAAGAAAACATTATTTGGTATACCGAATCAATTATTCAGTGAAGCTTCTATAACATTTTAGCATATTTTATACCAACTGCACTATAAGCTGAATAATCAAGGCCAAATTAATAATTTCCCAAGGTGTTACCATCCTATGGTTGGGTTTTGTTGTTTGTTTTTCGTTTGGTTTTTTTTTTTTTACATCTTACAAAAGTGATGAAAATAAAATCCACCTCCAAAGTAAATGCTGTCTCAGAAATTATTTGTGGTTTTGGTTGTACCACCATCATATCTTCAGTAAACATCATTTTGCCATTACTTCCACAGGGGCTCTTCAGCCATGAGAACCTGCGTCCCCACACAAGCTTTAAGCCTTACCACAAATCCCGGTGTTCCTCAGGGACAAGGACATTGAAAATAAACTCCTGATGAGTCCAGACAGAGCAGAAGTTACAGATGATTTGTCAGACCGTTTCTCTCTTAGAAACACACATTTGGTCCCCTAGCTTCGGGACCATCCACCCTGGTATCTACTCTTTCCAATAGCATATCCTCTTCCCAAGTCCCTCCTTGTTTCATAATGACCAAAGAACAAGTTCGGAATATAACCTCAAAAAAAGAAGTAAATGGGAAAAATTAAAGCAGGGTTTTTTCCTTGGGTAGCAGTAGCACAGACCGTTGCAGCTTACAGTACATCACTGTCAACACCTTTGCCTCTCCCTTTGACTTCCCTCTCTGGTAAGATAGGTCGTTTTAAAACAAAGTAAATGTAGCATGATCAGCCCCTGGTGTTTAAAAATCTTTGAAAGGGAGACCGTGCTGTTATTCTGAGGAACCTTGTATTTACACTGTAAAAAGTGAGGTCAGACCCCTCCTGAAGAGAGGCCTCTCCCTGCTGAACTCGCCACAGAGTGGAGCACAGCTTCACTGCCACAGTTTTAGACTGCAACTAATGCAAACCAGCTGTGAAGCAGAAGCTTTGAAAGGGACTACTCATTTTCTACTGAGGTTTTAATTTTATGAATCCAAGGCATCTGAGTGACAGTTTGTTGAGAACATGCTCTCGCTCTCCTTTGTTTTCTGGGACTTCAGATGGACTCAGTATCTGTATGCCGAATTTCTCAAGTGTAGATTGAAATTTCCTCTTCTCGCACATTTCATCACTAAGAACTTAAGGAATCAAGTTTAAAATTAAACATGCTATTTCCTTTGCAAAATTCATACATGTGGAGCTAACTATTCATGCCAAACAGATATTTATGGACTCATATTAAATATGTAACACACAAACTTGCACACAATTGCGAGAAATTAAGGCCTCTCTTGGAAAAAAAAATTGCCTGGATTATCCAGATATTAACAAGAGCCAAAATATTTCCAGCATAAGAAGACATTTCAATTGATTAAATATTCACATTTTACTTGGTCTCGGGCCAGATGAACAATTCATAAGCAATTCACTCCACAAACATAAACAACATACATAATTAGTCCATTTCAAATCAGCGTTGTACAAAAGAATTGCTGCTTTCTATTCATTCATGATTTGACAGCTGATCAGAATGGACTCTACAAAGAAAACAAATGCTCAGCAGTAGCAAAGAATTTCACTGCGTAGGTCTTTGGCCCCAAATTTATGTCTGTACTGAACTCAATACTGCTTTGCAAATCCTTGGCAAAGGAAAGTTATCCCAGTTACATAACTGAATTTTCCTTTGTAATGTAAAAAGTATTTTGTGGGTAGATGTATTTGGATATTAAAAGAAAAAAAAAGTGGTCAAATCTTTTCCTGCCCAACAACAGTATCCACAGTGGTCCTTGGCCACAGTTTTAACTGTTGTGCAACTTCATAGTTTCATACCAGCTGTCATTTTAGCAATAATAACTGAAGAGCAAGGCATTGTCTAGGAATTAATGACAAGCTGAGAAGAGATGGCCTGATGTGCAATAAAGGGGTAACACATGCTCATGCGACCACAGGAAATGCTCTATAAGTTGGCTGCTATTGCTCTCTCTGCATAGCTGATGGTTTTCTATGTTAGCCAGCACGCTGGCGCAGTTTTCTCTTTGTATTTTACATAGCTCATTAAATGATAAGTTTCTTACATTCTGAAGATTTCTGCCCCACTCTCAGCAGCAACAGTTTCCTCAACTGCCAGTTAAGATGGTAAGTTCTTTGGGTTTCTGTCATTGAATAATAATTTTACCAAAAATCGCTGAACTGCTAACTCTCAAAAAATGTACACTAATGTGTAAACTAATGCGTATTGTGCTAAAAAGCACAATACACATCTAATATCTAGTCTAGGGTGTTGTCTAGGGATTTGTGGCTGTAAGTGTACCCTTACACGAGGACTGATTGAGAAATGGCATAGACCTTGAAGCAACATTTATTTACCACCATTAAAAATGTATCACTTGGAAGACAAAAATCTAATGCAAGCTGTTACCTCCTCTTCTGATTCATGACTAAAAATGAGTGGCATTCCCAGATTGGTCACATGCGTATTTCAAATATCTTCACTTCATTATGAAACAAATTAATTTTGTAATTAGAATAATGACATGAATAATGACATATACAGCACTGATTAAAAAAAAAAATAGAAACAAGTCACTCCTTCAGAGTAAATAAGTGAATACCAGATTCCAGTCTATTTGAATGTTACTCAAAGTCTGACAATATACTATCATATACACTGTTACACAGCAATTAAAATCATTATTTCAATCTATAGTACCTTTCTGATATAGTTTCATGTCATTTTTATGAGCTATGCAACTTGCCAATCCCATCTTTTATATTTGTATATGTGTGTGACACATTGCATTAGCTATTTGGATTATAAACTCTTCCGTATTTAATTTATTTTCATGCTAGGGAAGCATGAAAATAGATTCCCCTTCTGGAGGGCTGTAAATTTTTTTCTTTAACACTTCATGACCAAAAGAATGTACTCTGTTCATTCTTGCTTTTTAGTAGATTCTGTTCTCGCTCAAGAACCAGGACACAGCTGGTAATTGCAGTTAAACATGAAAAGCTGAACGCTACCCCATTACACCTGCACCATCTGTGTTTGTAATGAAAATGAACAGACTTAAAAGAGCAAAATTTGGCTTCAGAAGTACCATGTTACTGACAATAGCCATTAGGGACGTGAGGCTGCAACCCGACACGTGTATCCCAGCCAGAGTTAGTGCTGGTACCAAAGAGACATGAGAGCAAACAAACATCACCAACTACGTTGGCACCTACTGAAGGAGAACATTTGTTCTAGAGCCCTGTGAGATGGAGTATTTGTCACCCAAGAAGTCATTTATTCCTTGGTGATTGGTGTAACACACCTATGATGGGTGTGTATTTGCTGGCTGGACCATGTAAGTCATAAGTGAGGGGACAGTGAAGAGGATTCGCACAGGCCGCACAATCTGCTCAAGATTCACAGTCTCACCACCCATTCCCACCTGCAGATGTCTTCACTATGTTGCTCTTGGAGTTGGTTCCCGATGAAGACAAACAATAGAAAAGTTATTTCATTGCTGTACTTGATCTATTACCATTTTACAATACTTGCAGAGCTTAGCTTACGAAAATAATTTTTTTCTTGCACTTTAAAATACAAAACTGAGCGGCACATGCTCCTGGAGATACCTTTCCTTGCTGATCCCCTGCATGTCAATCTCTCTTTCAACATTTTGTCCTTGAAGTGAGGGTTAAGAGCTTGACTCTTGAAGTCCCCTGATATTTGATTTTATGAAAATATGTAAATAAAAATTTGCCCTTTTCAGCTGATTTAGCCCATCGCCCAGAGTCCCTGCCCGGGTCAGCAATGGGGTGACCAAAAGGACTGATGTGAGCTTGGCAAAATTCTCAATGGTCCTGGAGCTTGGTGGCATGGAGAGTTGCTTGCTCACATCAGGGAGACAGAGAGATCACTGCCCCACCCCCAAGTGCTGTGGCGTGGGAAAGCACTGAGCGCACATTCCTTGGTAGCACTCAGCACAGGAAGGCTCCTGGCTTCTCACTCAAACCTTTCAATAGCACTCAGCAAGGTAAATAAACTGTACGGTTAGGGAGCTTCAGACTGTTCCTCTCACAAGCAAGGAGAAGAAGGGTGGAAATACTTGTTTACAGCAGGAAGACACATTTACTCTTGCTCCCTTTGCCTTGGAGTAAGCACCTGCCACTTGCAGAAACTGTTTTCCTCTATTTTCTTTTGCATTAAAAGCTGAGTGAGCTGGTTGAAATCATCTTCCTGGCATAAATATCTGAAAAGAAGTTATTTCACCTAATATCATAGCATTGCCCTAGGGAACATTATCTGAATGCACTTTGGGCCCATTCATGCTCACACACATATGCATGAAGTTCCTCCCAGCCTGTTTTGGTACAACACATCATTGTGTCATTACTGTTTGGAAGTGTTAACATTTTCAAGCGCTGATGCACAAAATTTGCTTGTCTAAACCTCTTGACTGAACAAGGGTACCATCTTAAAAACTTCAGTCCCATGAGAGTCAAGAGTTTGCCTTCTCAAACAGCTTGGGCTCTTCCAAGCTAACACAAAGCACATGTGGGAGCTGTGTTCCGGGGAAACGAAACAACAGAAACCTAGACAGGAATACACTGATCTTCCATGGCAGCAAAAGCCACAGTTGGAAGTGTTGCTGACAGTGTAACACAATCTCAAGACAAGATCGATATGTTCAAGGAGCAAAATAGAAGCCAAAAACTGAACTCCTGTTAGAAGTAGGACAGATGAAGCTTGCAGGACTCAAGGTGACAAAAAAACCCCAACCATAGGCTATTTTAATTTTAATTTTATTAATTAAATTAAATTTTAATTAATTAATAAAATTAATTAATTAAATTAAATTTAATTTAATTTTAATTTTAAAAATTTTTTGTGCCATATCCAACCCAGGTGTCTCCAGCATGTCCCATGAGGGATTCAAACCACAAAAAACCACCTTAGTGTTAGAGATATGTGCTCTGACAAAACTAGCACATGAAGTCTCGGCAGAGGGTCACTTCTCAGTCTTCAGCTTTCTTAAATAATTTCTAGAATAAAATACCTTGTTTCCCACTTTTCATAACCGTTCAGGATTTTATTGGCTCTCAGACCTAAAATGGAAATGGATGTGTCTGTCCACCTTTCACATTCAGGGTGGAGAAGAATTGAGAGAATTGACAGAGACAGTTTTACCAAGGGGACGGCTAAGTGTGATGACACAAAAGGGCATTTTGCCTAGAGGTTTTAAAACAGACCCCTGGCAATATCAAAATGCAAACTGAGAGGCAGTTATTCTAAACTTACTAAATCTTAGCTCAGTAACCTTGAGGAAAAAAAAGCTGCTTTCAGCTCTTCTTTTCTGAACCTTACCTGAATAGTCTGTAGGTAATTAATGATGTTGGTACTTTGGGAGTAAGAACAGGCAGATGTATCTTCGCAGGTATTAGTTATGTATTAACAGTAAAAAAAAATTTTTTTTAGTATCATGGTGTCAGCTTTTAAAATAAAATTAGTGGAGAGAATATGCAGCACGTTAACCACAGGGCAGTTTGTTCAGGACAGCATAGGGCAGAAGTATAATACTAACATTACCATTTGCATGAAGTGTAAAACCACCTTTGTTTTGCTTCCACTCAGAATCTAGGAATTCACACTAACACGACAATCCCAGATATGCAGTCACAAAATTAATTAAAAAAAGAAAACACAGTTTCTGCAGAAAGGCAAAGGTTATAATGATCATATGTGAAGTTTTGCTATGGTACACTAGTGCTAAATCCAGTACCTCAGCCAGAAATTAATTCCTTGATGAGCAAAACAGATCTATGAAGACCTACATCCTACTCTGATTGCCTATATCTAAGCTTTTCATTGTAATTGCAAAAGAAGAACTGGTCTAATATGGGAGCACAGGATTCTGACTTCTCACATCATGTCCTGCAAGGCACCAAGCTGTACTCACCATGCATCTGGTATGTGTACGGTGCTTGTCCGGCAGTCGGGGTACCGAAGCTGGAACCATAGCTAAGAAACCCACTCTGTCCTGGGGAATGGCTCAGGCTGTCCTCTGTTTTGATGCCTTTGGGGCACAGAGTAGGAACCAAGAGCAGAACATGAGTGTTTGTCATATAAAGGTGTAAAAAAGCTAGTTTAGGAATTAACAGTTTTACAGCTAGATTTTAACATATTAAACTCATTGACTCACGAACTTTCTGAACAGTTATCAGATGCAAGCAATGATTAACAAAGCAACAGGACCTTCAGCGAAATAACCTCAATACTTCTGTTCTCAACAGAACTATCTTTTACTTGCATTATATTTTCAGCTTTGGTAGCAAAATATTTATTGGCAAGTCATACAGGAGGGTTATCATCTATTCAGTTAGATATAACATACAGTTCAGGAACAATAGGTAAGCCCTGAAGCCACAAAAATCTTTTCATTACTAAAATCAGGCAATTAAACTGACAACTTACAGGGGGAACAGCAATAGCTGAATTAAACATTGCAAGATGAAACCTTCGCTGGTAGTGAAAGGGGTTGATATTTTATTCTGAGATGCCGCTGAGATTGTACAGCTGTATTATTAAAATAAACAGCTGAAAGGTGCATCTTATTATGAACCCTTTTGGCACAACCCTTCCCTCCTTTGCATGCCTATTTGCACTAAACAAAAAATGGCCATTGGACACACCCTGAGTACTGGGACTAAACAAAGACCCTGTTGATGTTCTGGCCTTGGATTTATACACTTCCCAAGCTGTTGTCATCTTTTAGCACTTGTAGGCAAACCTGCCAAAAGACAAGTTGAATTCACATGACTTTTCCCAAACATGCTGTTTTCTAGCTTAATGACTCTTAAAAGCAACAAGTTTGCTCAGGTTGGGAATAAGTTCTCACAGATAATGCTTTCTCTAATAAAAATCACCACTTTTAGCTTTAGGTGAGAATAGCTGCAACGCAATTTGAGTACAACTTAGCAACAAGATGACAATGCTGCATTGTGAAACACAGGACATTTATTTGGGTAGTGAATGAACACGTGTTGGTGCAAGCGTCCGGCTCCATTACTGCTGTGGAAGCGAAGGGATTTGCGAGTGTGCGCAGAGAAGCTGCTTTTCATAACATCCCATGCTTTTCAATTACATCAGCACTCCGCATGCAAGCATTCAACCTACCCCAGCTACAATTAATCTTCAGCAAATGGGCCTTTTTGGAAGCCTAAAAATTGTTGTCAGACAGCGAAATAACTTAGCACCAAATTAATTTCCACACAGTGTTCTGTTTTGTCTAGAAACTGGCCCAGTTTAATTTTTGTTCCTAAAAACAATACTGCTTCATTGTTCTTGGTTGTCAGCCAGGTGGAGTTTTTCATATGCTGTGTTGAGTATCTTAGAGAGGGTATATGGGCTGGGGGAGGGAAATCACTGTTCAAGGATGCTAAGAGGTCATCCACAGGATTTATAAGCAGCATATGGGCCTGACACATGTATGCCCTAAAGACTCTAGGCAGTAGCAAATGGCTCTACTTTCACCTGCTCTAACAGGACAACTGTTCAGAGTTTGCCTTGGAAACCAGCCAGCTGATGCAAACACACAAGTAGCTCCAGGAAAGGGTCTCAAAACATTCCTCTCATCATCTTGGTAGAGCTTTGGCTCTGCCAAGCCCATTTCCCTGGCCTTCCCAACTGTTGCATTGAATTTCCCTTCAGTAAAGGCCTTATCAATGGCTGTATGAAAGCTTCTTGTTGGGAAGGAATACTCTATTTGCCAAGCAAACCAAGGTGTTTAAGGGCACAAGAGAAAACAGGAATGGAAACAGAAGTATGAAGCCATTTTAATGCTGCAAGACTCAGCACACACAGGGAATAAGAAGCTTGAAGCTTTCTGTTAAAGAGCTGTACCTAAGCAAGACCAACATCTCTTTGGAAAGAACATACCAGCTCCTCAAGAGCTTGTTATTTCCACGCAGAGATTGAGGAGACCCTTAACACTTAGTTTACCAGGCATTCCCCCTCTCAGAAGTGCTGGTTAATTAGTCCCCTGCCTGAATCCCCCAGCTGCTCCTGCCCAGCACCGTCTCCCTACAGCTGCTGGAGAGGTTGTGCAGGAAAGCAGGAAACAAACCTGACTGGGGTTAGAGATGTTCACTGCATCTATGCTAATAACTGTCCATTTAAATATGAACCACCTTCCAAAATCAAAGTACTTTGTGTCATTTCACCCATGCCTTATTTCTGCTCCATATCTTGGTTCTTCTGTAGTAATATACAAAAAGTTTTTCTTAAAGTAGCTTGTACTGTTGGAAGTCCAGGAAGAATCAATGAAGGCAAAGCATAGTTTACCTAAATATATTTACTGCAAGAGACTTTTGGCAGTGACTCATGGGAATACTCACCAGCCACTACTCCTAAGCAGCACATCCTACTGAATCTGAATTTCTTATGGTGTCTCATATCGTACTACTGACTGGCTCCAAACTTAACTAATTGTAAGATCATAACCCCGGATATCAAGAGCTGTTAGACAGTTCAAAGTAACCCTAAAATTTTTAACAAAGTCAGATTTTCCTCTAAGCCTGAGAACATTGCCAAGACAGAAATGACCTTTCATTCTAAAGCTTAAGACTTCAAATATATTTTTTTAGGAGCAAGAGGAAAATGTCCTCAAAGGTAACATGATGCCAGAGTACTCACTGTAGGAGGGTATGCCATAGGGCTGCCCCGGAGGAGGATAGGCAGTGTATGCAGCAGCCTGCTGGATTCCTGCGCTGTACTGAGTCTGTCCATACGTTGCCATTGCTGGGAAAGATGGGACTGTCACTATATGGGGATAATGTCTATTCAGAACAAGAAAACAGAAGGTCTAAGGCAATAGTTAATGCTCATGATCTTCTAGAGCACACATACAACATTTCTAGACAGTTTGATAAAATAATATCCAAAGTATGATGGTGAATACTTTGGGAACTCAGAACTGACTACAGTGGGGCAAAAGCTTGTTTCAGTATGCAGCTCCTCATATGAGCTATTAAGATTAAGCTACCCAAATGTATGGGGATTTAAGACCACAAAAAACATATGCAAGTTAAAAAAACAGAATAAAATCAACACTCTTACTTTTCATGTTTCATTTTGAGTTTGCCAAACAAGCGAGTGTCATGGGAAGCCTCTGACATTTCAACATATTGTTCTGGGGTCACTCATAAACAGAAAAATACTCAAACTGATAAGGTTTGGATTCCCAGGGGTACAAAAGTACAGTGCACAGGACCTGAAACCTCCTTTCACTCTGTATCTAACAAGATTAAGAACCAGTTACTTCATTGGGCCAGGGACGTGCAGCGGAACAGGTAGATTGGCTTAAGGTGAATGCTTTTTCAGGTGACAGCAGTCTGCACAAAATGGCTGTTCAGCAAAACACAGTTTTTGAATTATAGCACTTGGCACGAGCACTCACTTTGTGGAGTACAGATGGAGAGGACACTGTGGTGCTGCTTTGCTGCTGCCTGGAAAACAAAATTAAAGGGTCTTAGATTTTCATCATGTTCTATTCTATGGCCAAGCTGACACCACTGTTTTTACCACTGCTGGTTTGAGAAAAATATACAGGAATGAGAAGACTTTGTTTTTAGTGCATCTTCACAAACTGAAGTAGGCAAGAAAGCTATTCTCCACTTAACAACAAATACAAATTTAGTTTTTAACTGAGGGTGATACTTATTGATTGAGCTACCATTTTCTTCTTCTCATGGGTCTGATATCAATCACTAAGCTGGGCTTTGGTTGGTGGCTCATATGCTAAAGGCTATAAAAGCAACTACTGTGTTTATTGCAGTGATTGAAGCTCACTGCACTTTTTGCTGATTTGCTTTTTCCGGTACTCTCCTAGACCATGACTCGCTTTCTTCAATGCTCACTAAAATATATGAAATCAGAATAAATATTAAAAACACAGCATTGTAAGTCTCCTTACTCTTGAATTTTTTGAGTTAACTATAACCCACCTCATTGACCTGCCAGCAATGAAAATATTAAACCAGTAGAAAATGTATCATACAGGTTATATGCGCAGGATGCCTTCCAAACAGCTGCGTCCTGCAACGCTATCAAAGAAAAATGTGCCACCATCTTTATTTAGAGATAAATTTAGGCTTAATTAATTAAAATTACAAAAAAACAACCCTAAATTAAAACCTGCAAGTTGTACTGCAAACATCATACCTAAATGCCACCGTGAGCATTACACAGGTTGCCTCTGTAATGCCATCCAAATTTGGCTTCTCGGTTCCTGGCTGGAGCTGTTGGATGTTATTACAGCACTACAAATACCAAAACACCCTCACAGTCATCAATAATGACATAAGGCACAACAGATTCAGCCTCTCTATCTGCCGGCTGTGTTAATGAACACACCAGATTAACTGCACACAGTTTTTCCACACAGGGAGAACATCAAGCATCACGTTGCCTGCTGACGGCAGCATCACCACCCTCAACACTGGCTGCTGGCATCCATAGCGTGATTTGTTACATGGGATAGGAAATATCACCCCATCTCATGCAGAAGATGATCTCTCAACTGCAGGTGCACATGCTGGGTGGAAAGGGAGACTCCTGCAGTGCACCCAATGCCTGCACACCGCTACCACCAGGCAGGGAACATCTGCAGCGCTGTTCCATGCACTGACAGGCACGTGCCTGCAATGCTGTAGATGGATTCTCTACAGTACAAAGTCGTCCAAAACAGTACCACTTCATTTGTTCAGCGGTTTGTAAATTGGTGAATTAAATGTTTAGAGTGTGTTTTATTTAATGAAATGTTTAAATACATACAAATAGTCCTATGGGTTTGAGTAACTTCTTATGCCATAAACCTGGAGAGAATGTCCAAAAAGATGCAACATGCTTACATACAAAGTGTTTGTTCTTCCCAAGTAAACACTGTTTTGAAATTGCTCTTTCCTACACAACTCTTTTTCACAACATTTTACATGGTTTTATCGTTTTACTTTACAACATAGAGATTACACCAAACTATTTTTAAAAACAGAGCCATTTACTCTGATACCTTTTAAAATGAAATTTCATTAAAAGATGCATTTTTGCCTTTGTTCACTTGTTTGTAGAAAAACCTGAATGGAGGGGCATGAGATCTCACTAAAAATATTAATTACTAGAAATTATTATTTTTTAGAATGTTAATTTCTATAACGGCTACTATATGTAATAATAATACTAAAAATACTAATTACAAGATTTTTTTAATGTTAATTTCTATAATGTTTACCGTATATAACAATACACAAATTATCAGTTTCCTATGAAACATAATACTGAGTTTAATAAGACTGAGATGAATTTCCAAGAAAACAATAACATTTGATTAAAAGAATGAAACATCTAAAGTGCACACTTTCTTCAAAACGGAGGATCTTTTTTCACAAACTCAGAAATGTTCAGAGACATCTTTATTCAAAAAAATTAAAAAAAATAATATCAATGTACAAATTTCTTCTCCAAGATAACTGTAGTTGTTCAATAAGAACTACGTATTAGGTCAGAATAGATAAAAATTTGAAAATAAAGGTGTCTGTGTGTAGGTGCTTACTGAACTCTTTTCTGCATCTGAAGGCAGTCTTTTTTCAGTGATGTTCCCGAGCCTCTCAGCTCTCTCCCCAGCACCCTGTCACCCAGCTGAGCGTCTGCAAGCTGCCTGACACCGCTTTCTTGCCCCATACATACCTTTAAGAGTCTCTCAACTGTCACATCCAGTATCACAGAAGTGTTACTGCAGCGCTTTTGCTTTAGGGAAGGAGGCTCTGGTAACAAAGGCACTGATGACTAGGGGGAGCAGGTTTCAGAGTGAACTGGGCAAGACTGCATCGACACTGCTGTTTATTATTATTATGAGAATAACCCAGCTTGGGTACACCTCTCTGTGCAGCAACAGACTCCCAAGAGTCATGTGTCCACAAGGCTATGTGCTGGACTTTAATGTCTTTCCTAGCATCATACTGGACCTTCCCCTACTCTCTGGGTATGAAGAAGAAACAGAACAAACTCACCCAAATACAGCATCTGTGTTCAAGTGCATCTATTCGCTAACAGAATCTCCCTAATCACTGACAGAAATGAGACCATAAGGACTCCTCCACGCTCTTACAACCCTGAAACACCTTAATAAAGTAAAACCCACGAGCAACTCTGCCTTAGCTCCTCTACCTACAAAATGTGGGTAACAGTAACCTATTTCCCAAGCAACAGGTAGAGAGGTTTAGTTTTAAAAAAATGTTTAAATTGACAAAAGATATAATTATACAAATGTACACATTCATTTACAGATACAGCTATAGAATAAAAGATTGTTTTTAAATCCAAAGCTGGGCTTACCTGACTCACCTTCAAACTCACTATGAAAAAATTGCTTTGACTTACCTAAAAGAAAACAGTTTAGAAAATCAGATTTTTAGATTGTGAAAACAAAAACTATACCATCTGTGCCACACTGTTCCTCATTACCAAACAGATTTGCATTGAAGAAATACACTGTTTTAGTTTTCATTCATTTAATTCACAATGCATTTCATATTTGAAAAACAGCAGAACAGACAGTTTGAGCATAAGCTTAATTTCTTTCCTATTTGAAAAATACTGCATCTTCAATTTTTTTTATTTTTGAAAGTGGTAAGTACAGAATAAATACGTTTGCCAAGAATGACAAGTGGGAATTTACTGTGTATGTATATGCAATATGCTATTGTCATTGGCAAAAGAAGGCAAGTTAAGCCTACATGTGTTTCAACCCAAAAGTGCAGGACTACAGGCAAAATGTGCATTTGGAAATTATATTGATATAATCCACATCTCATGATAAGCACCCATGAAAATAGCAGGCTGGACATCTACATAAGTAAGTATTGTGACTAGACTTGCTAAAATTAAAACTGTATGTGTATTACAGAGCATACATTTGTGTGGATTTATTGCATTAAGAGCTCTGGCAGTCTGAGACTTGACAAACACACAAGTATTTTCCTGTTCTTCAAATTAACAAGAAGGATTTTCAAGGGAAAGAGAATAATCTTGGTAGCCCAGGAGATCATTCTGTAGAAAAATAATCATAATATTTCTATAAGAAATGTATCAACATGAACTGTCACTAGCAAACTGGTTTCCAACAGCACAAGTGCTACGTTGGCTCTTATTTATAACGCGTAATAACAAATAGTTCCTGCAACAAGAAGTTTATAAAATGATGTATTTAAAAATCATTTCTAGCTCTAATCTTTTCTGCAAACACATACATTTAAAAGGATGTTTCCTTTAGATTGTTATCCCTTCTACTGCTCTTGTAAATAGGCATTCATGATGTACATGATTTAATCACGCAATTTCTAATGCCTTAGCAAACACGCAAGCTAAACATCTGCTTGGCTTCTAAGAGCCTATAAATGAAGGGTTAAACATACTTCTAAAACATAATAGCCAGTGCCTTTTGCTAACTCCCCTCCAACAGGAAGGCTGACAGATCCTGACCGCAGCAAACAATAGCTGGGATTGTACTAGCAAGAACTAGTTCAGCTGCATCACTTGCCAATAATTTTTTTAGCAGATTTAACATTCTTCTGTTTCCTTCACTTGAACAGTATGATGGGGGGGGTGGGGGGAGAAGGAGGAGGAGAAGAGCAGATAAATTTCCATCAGAGCCTTAACCACTGAAAGAATTTGTCCTTGGTACCTGCCAAATGTGAAACTTCAGACCAGAGGCCAGCAGGGCTAACCGTTTGGAGGTGAGAGCCATGATCTCAGAGCGATACAAACTGGAGCACGGGGCTGCTTTACCAAAATGTTTTCTGGCTGCATGATACATTGTTGGGCCTGGGAGCCCCCATGCTCCCCACCACAATGCAGCAGCACAGCCACCAAAGCACCAGACTCACGTTTATGCCACCACTGGGGCTCTTCTAGTGGGATCCAAACAAAAACTACGAGCTCTACATAAAATGTGTTTTATACCTGTAATTATTCCAGTGGAGCAAACATACACATACACATGCACATGTGCATATGTATGCACCTACTATACACAGATATATATCTCCATATAAACCATTTCAATTACATTTGCATTCAAACCATTGCTGAACTAAAGGATTCAGCCACAACTAGAGCATCTACAAAAAATACTGAAAAATCACAGTTGCTCACTATACTGTAGAACTAATTGTCAGAGGCAGAGGCCTTGCATGTGGCCAGTTCCTTTTGGTTACATATATACACATGTTATGTTAAAGCCAGTAAACAGTAAGCAAAAGAGGCAGCCTACCTTCTATGTCATCTGGAGCCGTGGCATAAATGTTAGAAAGGTTAAGCTTCAGTCTGTCAGGGCACTCTCTATTTACAGTCAGGCTGGGTGATATCACTAGATCTAGCATTTCCTTATACCTGAAGGAAAACAAAGGAAAAATATAATTTATTCATTAATTATGCATGCTCACTAATGATTCAATTTTTTCCCTAAGAGTATAAATATTAAAGCTGATTACCTAAACCCAGGCTTCATATAAATTCCACATAATAACATTCACTAAATTTTTCATCAAAGGGAAATGCTGAATTAAAATGAAGTACTTGCTCCCTTGGAGATTACACCCATCTGATGAATGCTTTCCCTTTCTTCCTGGATTTTGCCATACAAAACTCAATTTCGTTATCTCCTGTGCTATCAGAGTGAGAATGTACACACCAGTGTCCAGTTAGGCTCCAGAACTGACTGTTAAGGGCTGAAAATGAAGTCAAGAGCAGTTAACAGCATCACCTAGTCTTTCAAGATAATGAGGCTAGTACTGGTGGGATCCAGGGGACACGTAAACCAGGCACCTAACTACAACGTCCTGACCATTAGGTGGCAGTGATACAAGGACAGTCCCTTTCACATTTATAACCTCAACTGAAAATTTCAAGTGAATAATATAACAGACTTGAGTCTCCAAAGAAAAATGTAACTGTTTGTATGTGCACATGACCTTCAGTATAATGAAAGCTTACAAAGTCTGCATTTCATGAACAGTTCAGAAAAGAGAATGACTAAATCATTATTTCAGATGCTATGCACAACATGAATAGATCTATTCATCTAAATACCACCCTTTTCAATATACGCGTCTAACTCCAGCTATACACCTTATCAGAAGTGGTTTCCGAAGATACTTGCTTGAAATACAGCCAGTTTCCCTGGCTTGGAAGCATTGGATGTTTTGGATGGATACAATACAAGGCATTAAGTGCAGAGATTTGCGTACCTGTTTGCAAGTTTGCATAAAGACAACTAGGTGAGTACAGTAAGGAAACTGTGTGTTACATTAGGTATCTGCACAATGGCTTTTATGCAAGGTAGGTTTCCTGGATGCTTTACCCCCAAAATGTTCTGCACTAGTATCCAGTGCAACCAATGCCTGCAGCTGCAACTGCAGAGAACCCACTGGCCAAAGACAATCTGAAGCTAAATTCGTCAATTAATTGTATTTATTTTTTAAAAATACATGCAATGCCACAGAGAGCTATTTGAATTTTCTAATATATTTTCAATATATTTTGCAGCTTTTGGTCCAGAACAAATGATGGAAAGAGGAGGACTCAAAGATGCTATATCCTTCTTCACTTTCTGCAGCCACCTAGAGTATGCCCTCACTTCAGTCCCTTGGAGGCTACTGGAGGGAACTAGAGCTATTAAGGAAAAGCATAACTGTGATCTTGAATAGAGCAGGGCCTGGGAAAAAGCAGATGGGAGAGAGGGCACGTGGTGGTGAGTG
This sequence comes from Limnodromus scolopaceus, assembly GCA_028565335.1. Lineage (NCBI taxonomy): Eukaryota > Metazoa > Chordata > Aves > Charadriiformes > Scolopacidae > Limnodromus > Limnodromus scolopaceus. The sequence continues at coordinate 10,376,647 of JAOXNO010000005.1, forward strand.
GAGGCACCTGGCTGCACCAAGGCACCTGGCTGCAGCCTGCGTGGGCTCCCCTTTCCACTCAGCACCGAACACACTACCTGCACACTCCTGCTGGCACTGGGCTGGGACCTATCTGAGCTGGACTATACAGGTAGCAGATGGCACAGCAGCAACACACCGGTAGCAATCCATACCACACCTAAAACATCATGAAATTAAAGACAACAGTACATAAATTGAAACATACTGAAATCTCAACACTGGGCTTCTGCAATACTAATCTATGCACTTCTGTGAGAAGCAGAGAGGTTTGTTTTGATCTTCTGTTTAAATACCGCTATATGATTTTGCCAGCTTTAAGAAACAGAGAACAATAAGCCACATACTTTTTATATGAACCTCTCCAATCACTTTTACAAAGCCTGCAAGTCCCTGTGAGGGAGGGTAAGTATTGTTATGAGCAGGCAAAAACCAGATGAAGTATTTTACCTCTAACCGAGCAGCAAAGACCAAAGCCGAGTTAATTTTCTCCTTCCCCACCTAACAGCTGGGAAGGCACTCTGCCCAGGCAGAAAAAGCACCCATCCTCTGTGAATTCACAGAACCACCAAAAATGGGTTTGAAGTGGCATAACCATGTACAATCTCTGCAGCCCCAGTCCTCCTTCCTCCAAATAAGGATCTGGGCTCCTCTTGTTTGCCTTTGGAAATCCATATGGGCATATGCATTTTCACCACCAATGTAGCCTCAAGTCCAGAGGTTGGTAAAGGCTTCCTCATTATGTACCATGAAGGAGACCATAAGTCAGCAGTAAATGACCAATGGGGTAGAAATACAGTACTCTGAATCCCACACTTTTGCGGTCCATGCTCCCTAACTGCTGTGTGTTATAGATTTGCTGAGAAAACAAGACTAGCATAAAAATCAGTGTTGCTTTGCAGCTGGAGGATCTTTGTTGCTAGCGGGCCTCAAAGGGCTCTACCTTCACATGTGTCCTTGTAAGATGAACACAACTTCTGTCCCCCCCCAGCCCTGGCCTTACGGACAGACATTAAAGCACAGTGAGACAGAAGGAAAAATGCAGGTGCACATAGGCCACCAATTGTGCCCATGCATGGAAATGCAACAAGGAGTCAGATTTATATAAGGATACAAAAACCCTGTCCCTAGCTGTAAAAATTCCTCCCTATGTGACTCAGTCTAATGGCAGATCCAAAACAGCAATCCAGGACTCCTGACCTAACCCTAATCGAAACACGGCCCATAAGAAACTTTACTCCATCCTAACAGCACTGGAGCAAGTTATGCTCCAGCTGGTACCTGCAGAAAGCAGCTTTACCAAAGCACATGTGCATCTGCTTCACAGGCAGTCTCAGGCACAGAGGATGCAGGCAGATGCCTTGGAGCCACAGACTGTCAGGCAGTATGGGATGGTTATGGCCCTTCTGCACACTTTGCTTATGCCAGAGGAAAAAGAGATTTTTCTCCTGAAACAGCTAATCTCAGTCTTTTCCTGGGACAGTCAGGCTGCCACAGAGAGGGGGGTCAGGAAGGTTTTTTGTGGTGCTTACTTCTCAGTGGGGAAGAACAAGGTCCCTCCTACAAGCAGCTATGGCTCTAAGGCTCTCTTAAAAGCAGCAGGCTGGGCAGGGGCTCTTTTCCCAGAGGAATTACTTTATTTGAATCCATTGGCACCAAATTAAATTTTGTTTGCATGGTTAAGAAGGCAGGATTCAGTTTTATACCAGGTTCTCCTTTCCACTGTATGTAATGTCTGAATTTTTTTCTCCTTATTTCCTTATTGCTATACCTGAATTGAGGAAAAGCACTGTCGTCTCAGATCCTGTCAAGCTGGGGATGTTCTACATTGTTTCTCAGATAACACACGCCCTTCAGCATAATCCAAAACCCCATCAGTCATGACACTGCCCAGACTGTTGCCAAGTGAATGGGAGCAGATGTTTAAAGGGAAATGATCTTTTATAATGATTAATGCACTTTAATTACATCATTGTTCAGAGATTTCATTAGCTACTCTCTTGACTGATGATTTTTCTACTGGTTTTGTTCCGTTCACTGTTGTACTCACAAAGTCACATCACGCTTCCCCGTATTTGTTCTATAACATTTTCCTGGTGGTTTTTTCAGCTTCCATTTTTCTTTAGAGTATGTATTAGTTGCATGTACAAACAGGTAACTCTTACAGAAATGCCTAGTTGTGCATGTCACGTATGTGTTTCCGTTGTTAGTGGCTTTTCTTGTTTTGCACGCACCATTTACCAACTTGTTCATGTGCATTTCTCACTTATGTACCTATCCATAAGACCTTCTGAAATTCCAGTTTTAATGATGGCAATCTACAGAAAATCTTCAGTTAAATAATGGAACCGGGATGCTATTTAACACAGCAAATGACATGCTGGAGTGCAACTGATGAAAATCTCAGGTCTTTGTTTGCTTGCTTTTTAGAGCAAAAACATTTTCTGGCTTAAGTAGTGTACAGTAAATCAGTAATAAAGTTTGCCGAATATGAGCTTTTATTAAAACCAGTGATGGCAGCATCTAGCATGTTGGGCTGACAGACATCTGGAAGAGGTTTTGGCTTCTATAATTAAGAAGAACCTTGTGTGAATTTGGTGCTCAGCTTTTCCATTAGAATTCCCTACTCAAAACCCAGTATTTTGCCCTGAAAGTTGGCCCACAAAATCTCTGCCAAGAGCAGAAACTTTTCTCTTTACTAATGTTTAGGAAGGAAAAAAAGAAAAATCTTTTTCAGTCATTCTGGAGCTAGGAATGCCAGATTAAACATTTTAAGGTTTCAAATTTTTCACCAAGATGCTGGGGTAACCTACAAATCACACCATCTTTTACAACGATGTTTTGAAGGCAGTGATTCCAGATCCCAACTCAAAACACTCAAACGTGTGCTGAAGATCAAACACTAGTGAGCAGTACCTTCTCTCCCCAGCAAAGTACTCAAAAATGGGTGTAGGCACAATGCTGAAGCAGAACCCAGTACGCAGACTGAGTCAACAAGGTGCTCTGGATACTGATGGCAATGAGAACTTTATGGATAATATTTTAAAAGGATGAAACAGGAAACCACCATGGTGTCATGGGCAGATGCAACCACACCACAGTTCTGCTCAGCACAGCTGAAAGGCACCAGCAAGAGCTGAAGGAGACTCCTTCCAAAGGTTGGACATCTGCTGCTCAGGTATAATCTAAAGCATCTCTCAGTCTGCTCTAACTTGTTTTTAACATTTCCCCCCTCCCTCCAACTCCACAATAAGGCATCATCTCAGGACCACAGGTGTTTCCATCCTCACTGTGGAGGCCGCAGACTTGTTCCTGGGAGTCTGTATATTTCACTTGTCTCTAATCCATTTCTGGAGTGAGAAGCTAGTATTCTGGCTTCCATACATAGAAGTACATGAAGTGGAACAAATGTTCAAAAGAGCACTTCCAGGGCATTTTCACTAAATAAGACACCTGGGTAGTAAGTAGTACCAGGGTAAGTTCAATGGCCAAGACATGAAAAGATTTCAGAAGGAGTGAGTGCAAGAAAGAGCAGAGCACTTGTCCCGTAATGTCAGCAGTCTGCAGGAGAGTATTTTAGCAACAGGAGATTGATGGTACAGTTCAGAAAGGACATACCAGGAGCAAAAGACAGTATGGGAGAAAAAAGCTAGCATGGCTGTAGAAAAAACAAGGAGAATGAGCTCTGCATCTGCCATCAGTGGAGGAATTGACGAGTGAGGAGTTCTGCAGAATGAAGGTGAGAAACAGAAGACAGGACTCCTGCTGTTGGGAAAAACCTGCCAGATCCTACAACCAGCAAGACAAGTTACTTTAAGGGAGTAAGAAATTGCAAAGAAAGTTTCTCCATGAGGGGAGAGGCAAATCTAGAAATTACTCTCCCTGCAACAACCCCACGCAATCATCTTCTCAAGAATTTTTGCTTGTATCTGGCTAGAGGCCAAACGCAAGCTTAAACCACTAGATCTTCCTAAACATATGCATATGCCAACACAGAGCCCTAGGCAGGAGTGGTACAAGCCAACTCCTCTGTTTTTAGCTTTGCTGGGAAGGGGAGGAGTAGAGACAGAGATTGCAGCCTAATTGCAAGAGTAACATTTTTGTCTTGCTTCCATCACTTTATTTGGTTTTAATTACTTGATCAAATGCCTTCACCTTTATTCTTCCCCCAAAATTGTGCAGATTACTAGGTAGAAATCTGCAAGTGTATGACTCCAGTGCTACACATCATAAGAAAGAAGAGTCTGATTCCCCAATTTGTTTCAGAAGTGAATTACTAAAAGGTAACTGAAAAAAAGTGTGAAGATGATTTTCTCAATCTCCAATTCAAACAAAACAAACAAAAACCCCAATCTTAAAAAGGTTTCCTTTCATTCCTAGGAAATACAAGATTTGTTGTAATTTTTTTTACACATGGGTAAAATTTTCAAAAGCACCTGGTATGTCTCATTAATTTTCATTAGGAATTAAGACTTCTACTGTTTTAATTTTTTGGGAAACATGGCAGTTTCTTTCTTCGCTCAGTACATTCATCTCCTCATGCTGTTATGATGTTTTCTCTCCATCTATAATACATCCTTTGTTCCTTCCATTTCAAGAACTCAAAAATGCGTCAGCAGGTGAAAACCACAACGCTATTTTCTCTTACAATGAAACTTAGCTCATTCACAAGTATATCTGGTAGATGTATGCTGGAAAGGCCTGAACAGACATAAAGTTAAACCTGAGCTAGCATAAATGCTCATGTACGAAACTGACAGTACAGCCCTGACGACAAGATACCCTTTCAAAGTGACCTGCAGGGCAGAGTGCCTCAGGCTGTTTATATTCCTGAGAGCTGCCTTTCGCTGACGTAATTGCGCGATAAAAGCAGCGGTACTTGTCTGGATTTACCATTGCCCAGTCTGTTCCAGACACAAAAAGTAAGAGGACTCATAGTAGTACAGCTTGTAGCACAGCATCTGGGGGTGGGCGTACATAGTTGCATTATGCTCCAGCACAGAATATCTCAGGCTAAAGATTAAACCAAGAGGAACATGAGAAAAGTTATGTGATAGATCGGCAAGGGACAAAGCACATTAGACTGAAAATGGAAAACTTTTCACAAAGGAAAAACAGCCCTTCCTTTTCCACATGAATTCCACGTGCATCTAAAATGATTCCCTTCACAAAAGAAAAAAATTGGTTTGGGTTTATATTAATATTTTCAAATTACTTTTTCTTTTTAAAATGTGTTAATTCCAAACAATTTTAAGAAAAATAACTGAGAAAATAATAAACCAGACCATTTCTGTCACACTTCTGAAACCACTATTGTTTAAAAATACCCAAAGTATTCCAACAGCTTTAAAATCCTTCCCCACATGCGTTTTTTGTTTTGTTTTTTAACTGAGACAGTCTTCTTGATTGAAACTTTACTTTCACTGGAGGTTTTCCGTCTTGCTCTAACCCATAGACCAGACAGTAAAAACAGATGAAAAATCCTGTCTCATGAATTTTTTGGGCCAACTTCACCTTTTTTTTTTTTTTTTTTTTTTTTTTTTAGGAAAGCTTGCATTAAGATTTTTGATTGCTTGGGACTAGCAAAATTTGCGTGCCTTGTTTCCCTGGAAGACCTGATTTTCCAGAAGTGTTGGCTTGCTTCACCAGGCTTCACCACCTGCTATACTAGACTGCTTTTCAATATTTTTCTTTTCTCATGCCGTTTCTTTCTTGTCTCAGACCTGTTGATTTAAAAAAGAACAGGCTGTCTTCATATAAATAAATGTTCTTCCTGCTCCTACCAAGGCTTCACTACTCCCTTCTCCAGGTGCTCTTTCCCCAGTTCCCACACCATAGACACAAAGCAATACCAAGAAGAAAGAGGGGGCCGGGCCAGGCTGTGATCCCCCCCCGCACTTCCTGCAATTAACTTAGGAAGAGATTGAAGATAGACAGACCAGGGGAAGCATCAGCATTTTCTGCATGAGCAATCCAAGGTAAAGGGAATTCAGTGCACATAAAAACAAACAAATCCAGCTAACTTCACTGTTATGAAGGCACAGTGTGAAAGGTAGCCTGAAGTTCTGAAGTGAGCTAATGATGGGGTTCACCCCACAGACTTTCAATCTGGCAGCCTAACCAGGAAATACATTATACAAATACTTTGAGTCACTTGGTTCCTTAAAATTAATTTTAACGCTAGTATTTCACTTAAAATAAGTCAAAATGAAAAAGCTGAATTTTTCAGAATGCCTTTTTAAATCTATCGAGCCAGTTTGCAAAATGGAGCAACATTTACAAAAGATCTTATTATTTGCCAAAAAATAAAATTACTCAGCTGTCTTACTGTGGACAATCAAGTACCACACAGAACAGACTAAGCTGCTGAAAAGACACTATGACCTTATAGCCTAGAGTCATCTGAAAAATAGAATTGTATGTGTATACATACCTATATGTGCCTATACACAAACATACATATATATAGACTCAGTTTACACATTTCTCTTTGACATTCACAAGCTTTTTAATTTCATTATACCTCTTCCTATTCAGATCCCTCAAGCACACCAGGGGTGCATGTGACTGCAGAAAACCACACTGGCAGCTCCAGCTGCAGAATCAGGGCCCACCAAGAAAAAACAACCCATGGAGCTTCACAAACCAGCTACTAAAGGGTCCAGCTCATGAGACTTATTTGTCACTACTTAGGCACCTCTTTTCACTCTGAAGAGCTATGCTTTTCTATCCCTTCTCTTCCGAATCACAAGGGCTAAAAACTCACTTAAATGTAAATCACAAAAATATGATTTAAGAAAAGCTATGAGATTTGGAATGAGGAAATAGCAGCTGATAACTTAGATATTCATGCTGAAATCATCTGGGTTCTGTCACAAGAGAGTGCAAGAATGTGTTTTGTCTTGTAGGCTACTTGTTACTTTTATCAGTCAAGTCCCTGATTTCATTTACTTTTGAAATTTACAGGAAAAGGAGCTCTGAGAAATTAAGTCATCTACAATTCTTGAACATCAATAACCTCCACAGAGAAGAAAACCAAAAGAAAACAAATAAAGTAACTCCTTCCACAAATTCTGCAGTACTTGGAATCAGCAGACTTGTGGGGTTTGTGGGCTGGGGCCACAGAAAGTCTGGGTGAGCGCAGCAGCTCGCTCCCCCACGTACCCCATGCCCCACGCAAGTACAGATGAAAGCAGTTACTCCTCCTGCTGCTACAGCAGAAGCTATGTACATGCAATTGCAGGAAAAGTATAGATTTAACTGCACTAAAAGCAGCACAATTTTGACATGGAATGAGGAAAAACTATGTTCTAACATACCTTTTCACTGGGATAAATGTGTATTTTGCAGGGCCTTTAGCAGGCACGTGATTAATTCACAGGGGAAGCAAAACAAAAAGAAAACATGAACAGGTCACAGCCAGAAGAGTAATTTCTGTCAAATCTGTAAGAATATATCAGGATGTTTTCAACAATACTGGGCAGCAGAAAATTCGTTCTCAGGAATGAACACCGGTGTGTGTGTTTGCAGAGTCGGGCCCTTATTTTGTAAAACTTTCATATTAATATATTTTAACATAAAGCAATTAGACAAGCAAAACTAAGCAGCCAGAAACTACTTCAGCTCTACCAGAGCAAGATGACGTAGAGACAATAAAGCACTAAACACCACAGAAAAACATCTGCTTCAAAAAGTAGTGAAAAAATCACAAGTGGAAAACAGAGCTTTCCATTCCCACCTGTGGAGCCTTGGGTACGCCCACCCAGACTCCAGCAGCCAAGTTGCAGCACGACATGAGAGAACGTATTTTCAGGTAATAGTTTGTGTAAAGCTGTATATTCAATGCACAGGTAATAATTTCTGTTAAACTATATTCAGCGCAGCCAGACAAGACAAAGAAGTCATCAAAAGTTGCAGCGGGCCCAGGAAGGAAAGCATCATATAAACAGCACACAGACAGGCCTGAAGCAGCAGGGCGCTGCTACGGCAGCTACGATTGCTGGCTGAACACAACCATGAGTTACTGGCAACATTAATTTTCTCACTGCAAACACAACCTGTTTTGAGCCATATGTCCCACTCAGGAGCCTTCCGCTCTGTTTTGGTTTGAGCTGAACATTAGCAGCGACTTCATTTCTCCTTCAGCTACTTTGCAGTTAAAGGAAAAGAACTGGATAGTTTCTTAACACCAAGAGAAATGAAGAAGGTTTCACGCAGTGAAAGTTGGCCATTAGCTGGAACGAGTGCCAAAGGGAAACATTTTCCAGGAAGTTTAGTGCCGGATGCCTTTACCTTGGGGAGAGGAACGCTGGCAGCTGCCTTTCTCCGCAGATGGATGGCTTCACTTTGTTGTGGATTTAAATGTGCATGGTTACCCATAAACATTTATACCAGCCAGATCCTAAGGAAGAATTTCTGATTCAAAGGGCAGCAATGCATCATTCATGAAGTTTCCAAAGAAAAATACCAAAAAAAAAACTTGCCCACAATAGTTGAGAGGTAACACTCTTAATGAAAAGGGGTGCTCACACGGGGACAGTTCTCACAGAGTGAGAACAAATTAGTTCTGCTGCAGAGAAATAGCAGACCAAGCCCTGGTCTGAGACTCAGAAAACCTAGGGTTTTCTCCCCACTCTGCCCCTGGTAACTCAGCCGATCCCTAGGGAAGTCCTTTGTGCCACCACTGTGCTTTCTGACCTTTGCTGCTTTTCCTACAGAGACTGCAGGACAAGTGTTCCTCTTCTGTATATGTGGAGCATTGACCAGTGCAACAGGGTCCTACCCTCAGTGGGACCTCCAGGTACTGCCGTACTAAATAAAAAGCAGTAACAAAAATAATAATAATAAAAAAATAAACTGAAGTCCTAGGGATTTAGGTAACACAAAGCAGCTTCTACTGAGTTCTTCCACTATGGAAAGCACTTTGCTTTATCCCCTGTGACCAGGCCACATCAGACCCAGCGCTGTTACCATTACTGCATCAACAGTAGGAGATTTTAGAAAAAATTTCTTTGGTGTCTTAAGCACATTAGCATCCACATTGTCCACAGGCAAGATACTGCTAAAAACTGCCCTGCAAAAGCATCATTTTATGGACAGATAAGGAGACATGGACCTGTGCTAAGCCTGGCACAAGCCAAGCATGCATTGACCCACAGTTTGCACTTGTCCTGGTTTATCTTCACCAGTCATATTTACCTTTTCAGCTACATCATGTGAATAATCCAGGGAAAACAAGGTGGAATTAATAATCCAGACTCTCTTAGAAGGCCCCGACCAACCCCTGCTAGAAGGACATTGTAGGCAGCCTCAGCTCCCCAGGTACACTGGGGCCTTAGACGCTGTAGGGCTGGCAGCTGCCCTTACAAACAGCAATGGGGTGCAGTGTCAAGGTGCATGTTGTCACACACTGGATCTGACACCAGAAAGGGAGAACTGTGTGTACTTGCTTAAGGAGGCAACTGAGAATTGCAATTCCAGCGTTGCTTCCAAGCTCTGTCACTAGCAGATTGGGCAAGTTTCTCAGGACTACATTAAGGCCTCCGTAAAACTGGGAAATTGCCAATTAAGCTCTTTTTAGGGGCTTGAAAGTACTCCGAAATCTTCAGGTGAAATCTGTTATACCATTGCAGTATCAATATCCACGATGATGAATAATGACCATCCTGAACATGAGACAGCCAAGGAGGTGAGGCACGAGAGCTGTCCTTCAGGACATGTTCTCTCACTCATTTTTGGTCCAAAAGCTCTCCATTCCCAGACTATGAGAATTTCTTCACCCTTTTGATTTACTTCTTAAACCTGTCAAGAGTCCTGCAATGGCTCCAACAACCCAGTGAGAAAGGTAAGGCTGCCCCTTTATTAACAGGCCTGTGTCAGCACCTCCATTTTCAGCCTGTAAAGGACTGGCACTCAGGGAATAATAATTCAAAGAGAGATATGGGAAAAGAACTATGAAATGTGAGTAACAGGTCCTTGGATGTGAGGGAAAAGTCTAGTATAACAGTACAGGTGAGGCTCGAGTGAGAATGACGTACCCTCTCCTTGGTTAAATCCCCCAAGTCAGACTTTCTCTGACCAAAGAAGACAGCAAAGAGGAAGATCTGTTGTACACACAGAAGGCTGAAAGCCTTTCTTTGATTGGGACTCTCTTCTCCCTGCCTCCCACTCCCAGTGAAGGAAAGGAAGACTCTCTCAGATATCTGTCTGCTGGAATAAACAAGGAAGATCATTCTCAAGGATTCAAAAGCAACAAATGCCTCATATTTTATATCATTATTACACTGTTTCATCTATTTATGAAGTATCTTGATGAGGGAAAACAAAAGCCAGCCTCATTGTCCCAAATGCAATTTATTCTCTACATACAAGAAGGAAATGCAACAAAGTTTGTGGTCTCTCCAAAACTGAAGACTTACTTAAGAAACTGGAAGTATATTATAATTTAATGATGTGTCTGAAAAACCTGCACTGCTTTGGCTTGGTCTCATAGTCTGGAACTTAAGCAGCCTCCCAATTATCCTTCACCTTTTCATATTTGGAAAAAAAAAATATCTTTGTGGTAGTCCATTACTACATATGAGGGAGAACCAAAAAAAAAAAAAAATCTAATACCCTCCCACCCCACTGCAGCCAAGCTGGCTTCCCTAATTGCTTCTCTTTTTTGGAGTTTTTTAGATTTTGGTGTCAGGTTTTTCAGGGAGGGAGGTGGAGATGCGGGAGAAGGGGATGGGGCCTTCTTTTTAATTTTGGATTTTCCTTACTGTGGTCTTAAAGCATCACTAAATCAGAACTTTTGGTTCCTGAGTAATTTCTGATTGAGCTTGTCTGTGGCAGCAGTAGGACATAAGCCCTGCTACCCAGTCCAAGGGCAGTTTGCTGCCCAGGGCAATGGATTCACCCTGAGGCTCAGTGCTGCGCGGGTGGGAAGGACTATTGTCCCACTTCTGCAAAACCAGGATAGCACATTTAATAAAGTCAAGAGGCCGTGTGCTCTCGCTAGGGAAAGCCACACTTCAGTCCTCCTGCCTTGCTCTCCTTATCAATAAAACAGGAATTATGGTGATAAGCCTGTGAGGCTTCTGAATAAAACTATTAGTGCTAAGGTTTATGGAAATACCATATATACACACCAGAAATACCACAAAGTTTAGACCATTCTGTGATCAACAGTGAACTTCTGTCTGGATCATCTTCAAACATGTTGAGTCAAACTAGGTAAGCCTAATAATGTAAGAACAGCTGTTTCCCTTCTTTTGATCCTGCTTAACACTCTTCTTCATAAATGCTGTAGGCAAAGCTTGTAGAAGCACTAACGCAGTTGCAATGAAGAGTACTAAGAATGCAGGTGCTTGTTCATTACCGCATAAACCTGAAGCTGTTTTCCAAGTGCATGGCTTGAACATACAAGCGACTTGCTTCTGAATTATGAAATCCAACTGTACTCCAATATACTTTCCCTGCTTTGATTTGAAGTAAATCAGGTTACCAATCTGGATTTAGTAAATATTGTGGTTAAATAAATTAAATTTATAAACTTCTAACATTCACTTAGTCACAATCCTTTCTCTTTGTTTGAAAAGAGTAGAGGGTGGTCTTGGAAGAAAGTCTATCACTCAGCTAAACTTCAGGAAGTTATCTTTCCCTCCTCTTGTTCACCGATATAATTAAAACCATCTTTCCCCTGTTTTGACTTTTAATAAAATAAAAAACAAGTGTCATTATTAATAATAACTATTGATCTCATATAATTTATCTGAAGAAGGAACTGTTTTCTAGAGGTTAAAGCCAGAAAGTCAAAGGCTTTCATTCCCAGCTCTGACATTAACCCACTGGCCATACACGGCACACCTCCTTTGCCCATTCCCTATTCTAGGGCTTTCAAAGGTTTATTTGACTTGAAATATTTAGGTTAAGGTCTTCAGGAATCCGTGTGAAATGTGCAGGAGTTACTCTGCTGGTAAATATTATTTCTGTAGTTAAAGTTGGTTACTTCATCATCAGGAATAACAAATTGTAAATTTTTGTGCTCCTGTGCTTCTAACTGGAAGGTTCAAAAGGGATATTCTGAATCAGGAGACAGGCTGGTGGTGGTAGTTTACAGATAAAAGTGGAGCAGACTTCTCATTTTAAAGAGCTACAGTACAACAGTAGTAAACAAAGTAACATCTAATTGCTGCACTTCTTGGGGACATTGGGAGGAAAAAAGACAACTCATCAAAAGCAATGCTTGAGCAGTAACTGCTCTTTGATTTGTCACTTGGCCAACTCATATGTGGAAAGAGCCAAAGGGAGAAGGAGCTTATGGAGAGCAAATGTTCACATGGCGTTTTCCTTGATATTTATTCCATTAATATTTTGTTTCTGTGAATGTTTGAAAGTCAGGCTAAAACAACAACATAGAAGTGACAAATGGGATAGTTTGATTCATTTTGTGGGTTCACGTGGGCTGAGGTCTGATTTCCCAAGAGTTGTGGTGTGACAGTAGGCTGAAGCTTTAAGCCCAGGTGAAAGCTAACCTGGGCCCAAGATCCCAAAGCTGCTTGCATCAGGTTTATTTTCAAGAGAGAAGGGACTTTTACAGGGATGACCAGAGAACATTATCAAACAAGGAAGAGTTATGGTGCACCTTTGCAGAGACCCTGCCATCCAGTGACTGATATACTACAGGGTAGCACGGAAGTGAAAATATCAAGTGACGAATGCACCAATCCAATGCCATTCACACAAACATCCTTGTTTTCCCTTGCAAAGTCTGATCTGATAAAGAAAAACATTTCCTGAAAGTGCCATTTTATGATATTAAACAGTCCTCAAGTGACTTGCCAAAGTACAGAGGGACACTGACATTTGAACTGCAGGAGTTTTGTTTTCCGTCTTGTTTTTCCCCCCTGTGACTATTGCATTTGAATAACTGGAATTTTTAAAATCCCTTTTCCTCCTTTCACCATGATGTAATGCAACTGTTGCACAAGACTAACAATGTAGAGCTACTGCTGCTGGAGCCAAGTTTGGCACCAAGTGAGATTAGGGTTGGCACCAAACACCATGATCTTTAAAATAAATTTGGCAGACACACTGAAAGAGTTTGCCATTGCCGCCATAAACAGCACACAGAGCAGTAAATGGAAAAGTGCTGAAAGAGGCCATGGTTTTGTTACTGGAACAAAGACGCCGATTAGCTAACCACTTAATCTAGCACCTACTTATATATGAAAACTAAAGAGTTTTACAACAGCATGTCAAAGTTAAGGGCAGTAGCCGGGACCAAAATGTAACATAACAGTGCCTTTCACATGTCCATCATACCAAACTGAGCCTGCAAAAACCACCAGCTACCTACCAATTAGCCAGGAAAATCTTTGTGCTCAACTGCAAGTTCCACTAGATTATTCAAAGAAAAAATCTTGATCCATACAAGAACACATCTGTCTCAACAAATGTCCCTTTCCAATACTTTTCAGTTATGCTTTCCTGCGAGGGAATTTGCTCCTACTCAATGATGTTGGAGCAGTGCTCTGGATAGAGATGTGTATGCTTGTTTTTATTTTTTAAATGCAGACGGAATGGGGAAGAGAAATGCAAGTTTTCTTCACTGTATCCCTCTCTCCTGCCTTGAACTGAAAGAGCATAGGCTGATTTTCTCTGCTCTATATAGGGGTCTGATAATTTGAGATGCAGACATCTGCCTGCAACTGGATAGATGCCACCAGCTTATTTCATGCAGACAACTAGACAGCCATGTAATAGCAGCATTTTTCAATTGCTACTAATTTTTTTAAAAAAAGAAACATTCATTACCTTGAGCAGAAAAACTCCATATTCCATCCCAATTTTCCCCAAATTTTAAAATCCTCCAGGCACCAACTCTCAAACAAGGAACCACCTTCACCAGGCAGATAAAAGTCAGAAGCACGTGTGGTGCCGTAACAGCTTTTTGCCAATCTGGTAAATGCTAATACATGTAAAAACATTCACAGCAGACTTCAAGTGATTTGTTTGATCCTCAGTAGTAACCACGTACTTTCACAGATAGTACCAACAAACAATCTTAGTGGTGTATCCAACATGGTGTTTGTGTGTGGAGGTATATAAAAGCTACAGCCTCCTGTTGCAACTTAATTAGGCATAGATGAAAAGCAAGAATTGGTTTAAAGGTTAAAACTTGACCTTTTTTCCTCCTACCCCCCCAAAAAAAAAGCTGAGAAAAATAAGATTTGATTATTACAACATTTCTTTTTCTCTGATGACTTCAAATTCTTCAAACAAAACTATCAAATCTGAGAACTGAGGACAACTTTAAATGACCACAAACCACAGTATCTTTTGCTGGAAGATTCTTACGGCTTCAATGACAAAACTAGCATCTTAAAGCCCACTTTGTTTCACTAATGAGCAATTTCCTCCTATCATGTTATATACCACTTACCCTTGGGATCACCAGTCCCAGTCTCAAGAAGCCACTCTGCAATACAGCTCATCACCTCTGAGGCCGCCTGTCAACAGCAACCGCTCAAGCACAATGCCAAATTAGGGGACTGCTGCAAACACCAGAGTGCTGGGATTTAAAGCAGCAACAGAGATGACTGCTTCATTTACAGGACTACAAGGCAGCTCAGGAAAATTTCTTACAGGTAAAGAAAATGGCAACTACATAGAATTCATTTAAATAATCAAATAAAAGAGTTTATCATCTGTACAGATGAGGAAATCCAGCTGCAAGTAAAAGCCAACTTTAGCTTCTTGGATATTTGAGATCAAACTTACATGTGCCATTAAGAAGATGACTGCCTTAGACTTAAAACTCAGATTTGATCCGCAATATCCCTAGCTTAAAGGCAAATTTCTCTTGCATGCATAGGACTTCAAAGGCTCTCACCCTTTCAGAGCCCAGAAGAGTAGCCCAACAGCCTGGTTCAACAGTTGACGCATTTCCTGACATTGGATTAACTTCAGCTCATCGCCTTCAGCACAGTTTATCTCTGACACTTTTATGGAATAAATTCTACAACAGACAAAAGAATCAAAATAATTTCCTCCCTCCAGCTATTACAGGATGGCACAGATATGATGAATTCACACGTAAGCAGCATTAAAAGATGCCCTTGCTGACCCCCACTGTTTGCAGCAATGAGCTACCAAACAAAAACCTCCGCCAAACCCAAACATAAAAAACCACTCCAAAAAACTGTGCAAAGTATCTGAAGGCAGTGCTTAGATGCCAAAAGGAAATACAGAAGCTTACCTCTTCTCTTCCTAAAAAAAGTAGTCTTTGTAATCCTAGTGAAAAAAAAAAAGAAACAAAGAAAAAAAAAGAAAAAAGAAAAAGGAGAGTGTACCTAATTACCTAATTTCAGGGGTTTTTTTTTTATTACTGCATATGCAGAAGTAAAGCAAAAATTGGAGTAAAGGGGTTTGAGCTCAGACAAATTACAGTATTAGTAGTTCAGGGAAATTAATATATAGAGCTGTCTTAAAATACTAATACCATTAAAATTGCAATTAGGGGAAAAAATACTTTTTTCTCAAGTTGAATTGTCAGAAATGGCAAACTTGATGCCATAGTCCAGTGGCTAGGGCTCTCATTAGAGAGACTTGGACTCAGTTCTGTGTCAGCCACAGGTTTCCTGTTGCCGGAGTATTTTACAAAGCCAACTCATATTTAATCTGCTTGCCTCTATTTCCCTTCTCTGTGAAATAGGGCTTACTGCATTTTTCCACATCCGAGCACACTGAGCTCAAACCCATGAAGATAATGTGCTGCACTCAGGTAAGTCAGTACAAAGGCTTGAGAGAGAAAACTATACAAATTCCAAAGACAGAAAAGCAACCCTACACCTACTAAAAATGCCATGAAACTGGCATACTTCTGACTTTTCCTTACTACTTCACAACCTTTCTCTGCTCTTCTGCCAATACAGACAGCAGAGACTGCCTGCAGTTGTCAATACAGAAGCATGAGTCTCACATTCCTATTTTCTCCTAGACCACATAACATTTCTCCTCCTTCCTACACCCAACTTTCGCATGGCTAAATTCTCCCTTTAATTGACATTTGGCTGTGTAACTCTTCTATCTCAGCCCTTTGACTCCAGTTGGTCTGTTTCTACCCTTGAGCAATAGGTGCTAGGTATGTCGTGCATCTTCTGTTAGCACATGTCCTGCCATGGTTCACATTAAGCATAACCAATCTGCTAACCCCTGGACAGCTGCTGGTTTTACAGGCTGTCATCACAAAGGCTGCCTGTGTGCCTGCTTGTGGGATTTTGATTCTGCAGGAGCCCAGCAACCGAATTCATTCAGTTCAGTTGCAAATTTAGGCATGGAATTGAAATGCCGCAATTAAGACAAACAGCCTTGCTTAGTTTAGCTTCTCTTTGCAAACTAGCATTGGGGCTCAGCTAACATCTTAAAATCCTACATCTTTCACTTCTACTGTAGTTCCTGAAGGTTAATAGGGTGCATTTTCAGCAACAGATACTGTAAATGGGTGCAACAAAGATCCCAAACTACAAGCTTCCACAAAGAAGACAGCCTGTACCAGAACTTCTCCCTCTACAACTGGTCTAGGAACTACTTCCCTTAGCGTGCGTGTGCCAATAGAGTGGAAGCTGAGAGAGACAAAAAAAATCGGTGAGAAAATAACACAAACCAGAAGCATGTGACACAAAAGTAAAAAAGCTTGTGGGACATGGGCCTGAGAAAAACCTTTAAAAATGTTATGGAGTACTACTGAAAAACAATCTCTGTTCCTTTCTGTGCACTGGATTAAAGAAACCCAAACAAACCAACCACACACTAAAATTTCAGTACAATTTATAAACAAACAAAGTTTTTGCTAGAATTAGACTCCATCTATCTCCCTCTATCATAGGACTGTCCATAAGAACCCGAGTTGCTGACTTGTTGGGGAAAAGGTTAACAACTTTTTCCTTGTCCTGTCACATACCACTTTGCCAGTAAATACGCTGGAGAAATACTTTGAAAAGCATGTACACACACCTTAAGCAAAATTCCAAGTTTTGAAAGCAGTAGCCCAACACTAACAGCTCTAAGAGTTAAGATTTTTCTCAAAGCTAAGCATACATTTTTCCACACAAGCAGCTGAATCATGGATATTTTAAAAAGTAATTTATTAAGCACAATACAGCATTATCTCCAACTCAGCTCTATAAAATATGCCCAGTGCTGTACGAGGCATTTAAAAGCATTTACATTCGGAACTTACTGGCATAGCAGAAGAATTTAGAGAACTAATCTAGCAGCTGTCTTGAAGCACAGTGGATTTATACTGTGGGTTTAGTCGTTAACTGTATTATCTGACATACCAGAACACAAAATGAGTTGTGGTGGTAATGTATGGCAACATCTGAAATACACTCTTTGGACTCCAGGTTGCTGAAGTTAGTTGCATTGATTCTTAGTGGAAACATTCAATTTTGGTTAATACGAAAGCGTAGTCAAAGAAAAAAGCCAAATAATGGCTACACACAAGTCAGTTTATCAAATACCTATACACAGAATGGTTCTGTTGGTCTTTTGCTTTGCTATGGCACTGAACTTGCAGGCAATACCCAGCAACTGAAAACTCGCATGATTTAATAGTCTAACTCTTTTTCCCCCCCCCCATTGTGTATGTTTATTTGTTAAAGGGAAGAGGAGATAACATCAGACAAGCAGTGGTATAAACATTATCTTTAGCTGTATAGAAATTTCAAGCATGTATTTGAGAGTGCAATGCATGGGTATTACTGCTAATTGGTTTTAGAATTCAAAATCAAAGCTCAGTGAATTCAAGGGAAAAATAGTTAGATGAATATTCCATAAATCTATGAATAACTGAGTGTATAAATGAAATTCTAGAAAGGTTGGCAAAATTACCCTCAGCTACACCAAAACTTTGGGTTCATGCCAAGAAAAGCTCTACAGTTTTCAACAGGAGTACTCAGGTGGGGAGAACTTGAGGTTTAGTTCTCACTTCAAAATGGGGTTTTCCTGTGGCCTATAAAAATACCACACCTCCTACCACCTCTAGTCTTCCTTACATTACAGCAGCCTGACAAGCGCTTGCACTCCAGGGCTGGAAGATGGCAGAGATGTTGCAGTCTTGGAAGGCACTTTGCAAACTTTTGTGGATGCTTCCTGTGAGGATGGAAACTAAAGATGTCAGAACCAGAAATCACTCCTTCCTCATATTCTGCCAATAGTATAAGTCAAGCTGCTAAGCAGCTTCTCACTGTCATTCTGTTTAAATATTTTTTAAAGACTGCTATCAAGGACAACACTGAGGTAATATGAAAGCTGAGCCTGGCTTCTCCTCTCCACCTCCAATCCCCCAGGCCCCTCTCTCTGCAGTTTATTTGGCAGAAAGGCGTTGCACAGCATCTCATCCAACATTGCTACGGGAGTGTTCCTGAACATGATTAATTTGCTAATGATACAAATCTCCAAACAGCATGTTAGTACTGTTGATGATTTATGAAATGCCAGAGATCATTCTCTCACCAGCGATAAGCTCTTTCAAGCTGGTGGTTTTGTATGAAACCTCTTGCAATTGCTAAGACCATTCTCATCTCTGCATTGCTCCTAGACAGTGCAGAGACAGAAAGCTGCAGCAAGGATTTCTTTAATGAATTGCAGGTTATGTATACACACAAATAATATAGAAGGTCAGATTATGAATTCTTGCATACTTTCGTATGCAAAAAGACCAGAGTTTGCTTTGGAACAGAGACAAGCCTCACTGGGCTCTGCTTGGCCTGCTCCCCTCCCAGGATGCAAGTGTGCACCAGCAATTGCAAAACTAGGGAACATGTTTCCTTTTCTCTACTGCTCACAATATTGCCCTTGGCACCCCAGTTGCCCAAGATACATAAGGAGAGACTCCAAAAATAGCCTCAGAAACATCAGTAGTTTTTCACATTTCTTAGGCAGATACTCCCTATGCTGTATGATGCACCTGAAACCCATGACACGACCCCCCCGAGTTACCCTAGTCCCAGCATGCTCTTGACCAGAAAACAGTAGTGGTACCAACTGCTCTCAGTTACGATTTTATGACTTTGATCAATGACATACAGGATATGTTTTTCTTCTTCAAGCTACATTTGCAGTCAGCTTGTGGTTTCCTTGTGTTTATTCAAATTTATACAGACTATCAGTTATTTTTACCTATGTGGAATAATCACAGATAGCTGAAAATATTTAAGATGTGAGATCTTCACTATGACCAGCCAAGAATCCTATGGCTGCTTTTTTTTCTGTTCTGACAAGTTAGCTCTTCCTTAACAAAAATATTTCAAAATTGGACTAGCAAGGATTTATAAGGCAGTTTTGGAACTTTTCCTGAATTATATGGACTGGCATTAGCTACTAATTCCTATGAAACTAGGCTACTCCAAGACACCTTTGCTGAATGCCATTTGAGCTTGTTTTTCAGTTGCTACCTTCCCACAAGTGTGCTGTGTTT
Organism: Limnodromus scolopaceus; assembly: GCA_028565335.1. NCBI lineage: Eukaryota > Metazoa > Chordata > Aves > Charadriiformes > Scolopacidae > Limnodromus > Limnodromus scolopaceus. The sequence goes on from JAOXNO010000005.1 coordinate 10,396,133, forward strand.
CTGAAGGGTGCGGTTAGCTCTCTCCCTGCTGCGTTTACTTGTCTCCAATACGGGTGTGCTGAGACACAGTTGGAGCTATATCCAGTTTCATTGTCTATAAAATAAGCCATTAATTTTTAAGCATTGACAAGCACGCCATCTATCAAGGTGTGCATGCCCAAGGTTAGCTGGGGGGAATTTTCCACTAGCAATGCCTCCAAAGCCAGACGTTTGAACCACCTTGTATGCCACAAACATGGGGTCAACTTGGGCCTGGCCTGCATGCTTTCCTGGCACAGAAACAAGCCAATCTGGTCAGACTTCTAAGTGTAAACAAGTGATTTTTATATTGTTAAAAAAACCTTCTCAATCCTATCATTATTTCCTCTATCAATTCCTCATGCACATATACTTCACTGAAATATTTCGAAGAATCCCATTCAGTAACACCATCTACTTCTCTGCACTGTTACAAATGTGGCATCTTCTCTAAGGTTCTCCAGATTATAACATTGCACTGAGACCATCTCAAATCACCTCCAAGTTACTATTCCAAGCCAGAAAGAAGTACAAAACCTGAATACAAAGAGAAGTAACAGGCAGAAGGACACAAGATTTGGGAACTCAGTAAGAAATCCAGCCCTTCCTTTCATATCATAACTAAAAATGACAGTCCAGAACTGAACTGCATATATACTGTCTAATAACTGTCATGGTTTTCTTTTTACTTTAGCATAGCTGATTCATGTGTATCCATTTAACACTAGGGCACTATCAGTTGTAGAACAAGAATTGTACATTTGACAGAACAGCAGTTTTAAACCTGCAGTTTGTTTTGTCTATCAGTGTAATTCCGGTTGCATTTAACAGGCAGGAGAAAGAGAGAACTTTACATACAAAAGTTATAAATGCTCTTCTGTGCTCAGACAAGCCTCAGAGATTTCATTGTTTCAGCTCTACAGTTCTGTCCACAAGCTGGTAAAGCCATTATTGCCACAGAAACCTCAAAGGAGCAATAAAAAAAACCCAAAACCTTAAACCCAAACAACCTATCTTCAACTGCATGCACACAGTCTTAACTGAAAAATATGCATGCAGTCAAGCTACAAACAGCTCTTAATGCTAACAGCAATATACGATGCCACAGATCACCTGCCAGTTAGGCCATGCATAAGGCTTTTAAAACTACTAAACATGTCTTTTATGTCCAAATAGGCTCCACCTCAGCACTCTGCTTCCAGCCTGAAATGAATTGTAACTTCAGTCGCTGAAGTAAGGCTCTAGGACCAACACTGCCGCACTCCTGGAAGCAGAAATGTTTGAGCAAAGGTGAGAAGGTCAGACAAGGGCAAAGTCCAAAGTAATTTTAAGTAGTTCAACTAAGTAGGGAAGGCTAATGGGAAACCATTTTAATTTATTACAGTCATCCCTAGTGAATAAAAGGACAACGTTTTTCTTCAGCAGCTTGATTATGAAGCAGCAAATCCCTCTGTGTATATAAAAGGCCTATGAACAGTATAGATCAAATGTCAAAAAATGGTTTGCACTATATCTTGGATGTGGGAGAAAATATTAGACTTGGGAACAGTTTTAGATATTCAATCACTCTAATTTTTAAATATTTCCAACATATATTCTCTATCTAGGAACAGACACATGTACATAATTCTGCCATTCCCATCTACAAAGACAAAGTAATGACTTTTTGCAGCAAATGTTTTTGGACCTTTCCTTTCCAAAAAAAAACCCCACAAAACACCAAACCCTAAGAAATATGACCTTGAACATGCTCTTTTTTGTAAAGCAATTTCAACAATGCTCGCTAAATAGTTTCATCAAGTCAAGTTTTCAGAAACCTTGTATTAGGTTGGCCTTTTGATGAGGAATATCAACCAGTCCTATGACTCTAGAAACTCTTGGGGTATAAATCCTAACAGCCTCCAGAGACTACTTTCAAGAGATGTTACACGCAGTCTTTCACACGCTTGCGATAGCACAAGAGCCTTTACAGAGTTCTGGGGACACAATCACAGTACCAGTAGCCCAGCTATAGGGCAGCTTTTCCTAACTAAAGGACAAAACACTTCTGCTGCTGGCACCTCTACCAAGTAATGCACACCTACTTCATCAGGCACTCACATCAACACTTCTCAACTTCACTCTCTTGAACTAATACTGTCAGTTGCATCCTCAACCAAGTTTTGGGAGGATCAGTGCCGTCTTCAAGGAACTTTTCTATACAGCAGCAAAGTTGTATGCCACAGACATAGTGTAATTTTTTAATGTGTTGAATTTTTAACTTTAAATCCATTTGTCATCAATAAAGAACTTTATGGCAGTTTAGACAGGTTGATATCAACTCTTGGCCAAAGCAGGCTCTGCTGTTTGTGTTCTGTCTACCCACAACACTTCCTGTCATTTCTACTGGCTAAAATGTTCTTTTCTGTGGTTTTGCAAAGTGTCCCTCCCTGCTGCGGACTATATAACAACAGTTGGGTTTCATCCCATATATGGCTCTTTCGAGCTCATGGGGAGCAAGGCGAAGGAACGAGAACAACAGGGGATGGGACCCAAAGCTAAATAAATCAATGTTTCTTTGATCCTTTGGGACCAGGATGCGGTAAAAACACATGGTTATTAGAACTGTGAATTTATTGGTAAAGGAGTTGGTTACTGGCACTGTATTTCAGCATGAACTTACATTATGGTACCAAGTACAAAGCATTCATTCTGTTTGTGGCTATGCGAATTAATCTCTTCCATGTGCAGAGAGGCTGTGTGATAATTTAACTGAGATTCCTATTGGTAGTCCGGGCAAGCACTCATCAGCTGCAAGACTTTCAACAATACACAAGCAACAGCTCCAAGAGCAAACGATGTTAACTACCATCCCTCTAAGCGCTACCAAGCAGGACTAGAGCAGTCTGCTCATTTCAGGGTTTTCATCCAAGTAGGTTGTCAAAAACCCAAAACTGAAAGGTGAGTTTATCCCAAAACACTTCAATGCTTAACTCTGGACAGGATTCAATAACTAATGGACTTTGAATGAAATTGTATGTTTCTAATATCTTGCATTTGACTCAATAATAAGAAAAGGTCTGATCCTGATTATTAAAAATGAAAAAGTAATTTGAAATGTTTATGTGGATGGCAGCTTTATATGCAGGATAGAAATGCTCCAACTGCCTTTTCAATCCAGCTGGAACAAAGTTTTCATTTTTCTTTTTTCACAAAATTTCATTTATTATGAGTACTATGTCTTAGTAAGGCAGCTGTTGGCAGCAAGCTGTGAAATTAAAGTTGAGCTGGTTAGTATTAAGAGCCAAGATATAATATGCTTTTGTCAGAGAGAAGTTTTTCTTGTAACCTACATTCAGTAATTAAAATAGCTAGTCAGTCAATCCTACCAACCCCACTTGAAGGGAGAGTTAATGCTACTTTGCAATACAATTGCCAAATTGTACAAATTGCAACCAAAAAATTGGGATTTCTATAGATCATTTCAGTGAAGTCTTTTAAGTAGCCAATGCGCCAATTCAGAAGCCCAGAAATTAAGAATTCCTGATTATCATCACTGTCCTACTAACATGGTGTTAGATTTTGGGCAAGTCAATTCTGACAAGCTCCCAAATGGGAATGAAATCAGTTTGTTGCCCTTACTCACTGACAATGTTACCCACAGCTTGCACCTGGAGGAAATCATCCTGGGCTTCCTACGACTGGGGCAAGCACTCTTATCATTCAATACACAACCATGATTTTCCTCCAGCTTCTCTGGCTGTCTTAAAAGAAAGCAGCTGTAAACTTCACATCTTGCTCTGAACCTCCTCTGGAATGTGCTTAAGATGCACATTTCAAAAATACCTACCCAAAAGAGCCCTTGGGAACCAGATGACAGGACTTGGCACATGCTGTTGTAAGTCCAAGCCAGGTAAGAGTTGGAATTTTATATTTATGCATTTAATATATAAGTGGGAACATGAAAAAATACCTAAATTAAAGCATCAAGCTGATTAATCCTCAACAACTAAGTTGAACACACCTTGTAAATTGACTTCTTTCCCAAATTGTTGCCTGGAAGTTCAGTTGTCAAAGGTAATAGCAAAACTGTACCGTCATCTATCTTGGGATTTGATTAGCTTCAAATGATTGTCAAAATTCAAAGACCTTACTACTGACCAAAGATGCAACCCTGTTTTCTCCCCAGTCCAGCCACAAGCTCCTGCAGCCACACAAGCCTGACCAACAAATTGATTTTTTTAACTGATTTTCTTCTCAGCTAGATCAGCAAGTTGATCCAGTTTGCAGCATGTCTGATAGCACCAACACAGAGGAGATAACAGGAACCTGCAGCCAGGCTAAGGCCACTTCTGATGTCAACACAGCTCTCAGTCAGCTTAATCCAGTCTTGAAACCATACCTGCAATCTATCAACATGACTGCTGTAAGGAGGGTCCCACTGCTCGCAGGGTGACTGTAGTTCTAATGCCAAGTAAGACAGTCGGCCCAAATTACTCCACTGCTTAGGTGACAGCTACCTGTACTTCCCTGTAAACACAGGATTACAATTAAATACTCCAATGCAGTTGAAATTGGCACCACTTTCACTATTTTAATGTTAACTGACAGATTAATTTAACAGGGCTTTGAGGACCATGTCCACCACACCTAATCCATAAACTACACTCAGGAGCAGACTTTGAGTCATCAATTCTTACTTGACATCTGCTCTAGGTATTTGCAGCACTGTCCTATTTGTAGGGTATCAAACTACTTTGGGGGTTTACTTCATGTCACGCATATACCTTGGCAGCCATCTACTGCAGTTAAAAACAGAGCCAAAAAGCTCTACTAGGTAACTAGAAAATTAAATAGCATTTAGGAATTGGTGGGAGATTGCTCACTGGTGTTTAGTATCAATGAACATAGTGGCTGGATACAGGGTACTTGTAAGTGTTTTTAAGAAGAAGGCAGCTTGGCAGGTGCTTTCCTTCATGCAATTCTTTTTCTGAAGAGCTTTTTAAGGGATGAGTGTAGGGTTTTACTCTTCTGAGATTACACACATTGTTAAAGACAACTGCATTATATCTCTTTTGTATCAAAAAAAGAAAATAAATCTGACTTGCCAGTATCTAGAGAGTTAAAATCCTCAGATCAAGAATGCACTTAGTATGTCCCTAAAAGACGAAAGCTGGTGGCCGTCACTCCACAAGTATTGCTTCAAAACACAAACTCAAAGCAGTAGAAAATAGAAGGCTGGCAAGAAATTAAAATGAGAATAAAAACCATACAAATCATGCCTAGAACTAATTAAACATGCAAATTGACTTTACAGTCACTTACCTTCACCATTGTAAGTTAACATTCAGCAGAACAAATTTGAGCAGTGTATTTTGGACATTTACAATCTGGGATAAATATTTCTTCTAAACTTGTGTCAGGATAATACAACTTCCTTTCCAAGGACTGATTATTTCAGGCCTTCCTAACTGAAGTGAAAAATGCTTAAGACTGAACACAAGCCTTGGTTGACAGCACTTAAATGAGCCTGGAAATCTTCAAATTTACAGTGTTGGGAACTGCTGTGTAACTTCTAGGCTAAAACTTCAGGGCAATGCATACCTATATTCAGTCAACTTGCAAGTTAAAGTAGTCAGATTTTGGCAACTAAGCCCTGGCTTTCCTTTTGCATATGTAATAATCCAACTTCTAAGCACTTTGCTGTCAGGGGACCATCTGAAAAATGCCTCCACAAGTCACATCCCAGCTATTTCTTCTTTACTAACATTTGATTTGTGTACTACAGTCCAAACTGCACTTCCAAAGGTCACAAGGGTGTATCAACCATTTGAGGCACTATGAAAAAAAACCCATGACAACTCAGGACTTGATTTCCAGTGAGACTGAAAAAAGCCCAATATGCACTAACCTTTAAGAGTATATGCCAAGAATAATTACAGAATTTTATGTTCCAGAGACCACAAGATTGCAGGTTCCATAGTACTTCTTCTGGTAATGGTATCTGCATCAACACAGAGAGCATCCATTTGAGGAAGGACAGAGAGCATCGTGTTGGCACAACAAACCCCTTTCATTAAGGGGTCATCTGGGCCATTAATAGTATGTCTGACTGGAGGAGGCAGCACCTCGCTAGATTGGGTTTCAGACCAAGTTCTGCATGAGGTGCTGAGGAAAAGAGAATTGGCTGCAAGCACCACAACACAGGCCTGGTGGGTTTTGTTTACTGTATAGTTAAAGGACCACTGAATGATTAATGAAAGACTGACAGTTTCTTTGTAGATTGGCAGACAATATTTTCAGGCAAGATTTTGGCATGTCAGGTTAAGCACAAAAATGCTTATATAGAGCTCTCCTGAGCTGACTAACGTTAAAATGACTTTTCTAACTTGTTTCCCAGGACAAAAGCATAAATGTAAGGCTCTCCTGAGAAGGAGAAAGAAACCCAACAAAATGTTACTTTGCTATCAGAGCATGTGCCATCTGGCACATTAATGTGTGTGAAAACACTAGCACCGTGTAGTCATCTTCACTTACCACCCTGTTAGCTGCTACAGGCAAATCTTTGTCAAGAGCCCAGTCAAAGTAAACCTACTTCCACTGAGAACAGCAGGATCCTTTAACTTCCTCAGCCAAACTCTCCTCTGCACAGCCCAGGCTCTTCCTAGGCACAGGGCCACCATCGTCACCAGGAATGGCAGGTGGCTCATAAGGAACTGAACACAGATCCTCCTTTGTAGCATAAATCAGGTAGAAAAATGATGCCATATAAACTTCAGGTTAATGGCTTGGAAAGCTCTGAAGCCCAACAACTGAGGGAAATTTAAGATGTTGTTTAAGCCCTGGATACATGATTAAAATTGGAGGATGGCCACCATTTGATGGAAAGACCATCTCAGCTGTTTCTACACTCTTGATATGAATATTAATAGAACACACACACAAAAAACCCCAAACATGTGAAAATACTTGGGCTCTGGAGAGACAGGGAGGAAGACTGATACCCTACAGTAGCCTTTCCCATCTTTGGAGTGGTTGAAAAATTACAAGCAACTTAAAACCAAAAAAATTCTCAAGAAAACAGATCTAGTAAATACAAGATCCTAAACAAGAAAATCCAACGTCCCTAGTTCAGGTAGTCATTAAGAGACAACACATTTCAACAGCCAGCATGTTACTATACAAGTGCAATTAATTATTTTTGAAAAAATTCAGTCTTTAAACATCAGTAAAGCACAAGTCTAATTTCCCATGCAGGATCACTTGTGCCCAAATACCCTTTTCACGTCAACTTGTAGACTTTTGAAAAGGTGGATCTAATCTTAGCTTTCAGTGTCCAGGGGCCGCTCCTTATTATCAGGCTTGTCTCTTACCTCAGGTGGGACGCAGGATAAGCAAAGCTGACCTTCTGTGTCACCCTTCCTTTTCCTTCCCTTATGTAAGATGCTCTAAAACCAGCAGCAGTTTCCGCAGGACAGGATGTGCAATTGCTCCAGATCACAGTCTGATATGAATTAATAAAGTGCTGATTTTGTCATACTGTATGGGGTGTCCATGCCCAGGCACTGGCAGGGGGGCTGCAGGGGCCACTGTGAGGAGACATGAGGGGCTGCCCTGTGCTGGTTCCAACCAGCTCCATGAAGGACCCACAGCAGGACCCCGCTGACCCCACTGGAGAAGGTGGTGGCACCTCTGTGAAAATGTGTTCAAGAAAAGGCAAAATTCAGCACAGGGGAAAGGAAAAATATGGGAGAAACAGCCCTGCCAGGCCTGCACCAAGGCCTGAGAAAAAGGCGGGAAGGGCGGCCTCCAGGCATCAGTGCAGATTCCCCTGAAGAGACCAGGCTGGAGCCGGTTCTCCTGACAGAAACTGTGGCCCACAGAGCACCCACACGGGGGTAGGGCAGAAGTGTGAGAAGGAGGAAGGAGTGGTAGAAAGGAAGTGTTATCTACTGACTGTAATCCCCTGTTCCTCACCCCCTAAGCCGCTCTGGGGGCGATGGAGGAATTGGGAACGAAGGAGAGGAGCTGAGGCTGGAAAAGGGTGCAGGCAGAGATGTTTGAGTTATTTCCTTTGTTTCTCACCATCCAACACTATTTTAATTGGCAATAAATTAATTTTCCTCAAGTCTAGCCTGTTTTGCCTGTGATGGCAACGGGTAAGCGATGTCCCTGTCTTTACCCTGACCCATGAGCTTTTTCATCTTACTTTCTCCCTGACCTGTTGAGGATGGGAGTGAAAGAGGAGCTGGGTGGGCATCTGGCCACCGGCCAGGGTAACCCACCACACATACAAAAACATTTCTCATTCACCTCAGTGCTCTCACTGAAGAATACACTAAAACTGAAGAAAACATAGCAAAACCAACAAATTTCCTTTCCAACAATCTGCTTTTGACAGAATGTAAAAATCTTCCTTTTCTCCAACCAACAGTAGAATGGCTGAGATTAAATCTCACTTTCCAGCGAGAAAGAACTGTGCTAACACGGCCTGGAGCCTGCAGGACATGCCAGGGCTTCCCCCCGCTACATAAACACTTTTACCACAGAGCCGTGGCGCATGTTGTTTCTAACATGTGCGTTGTTTGGTGCAGTCACTCGCTACTTCTTCCCAAACCTCTAACATCGCTGCAGTCCTAACACTGAATCATTACTTCTATCACAGACATCCACTGCTAAGGCGCTTCCTGGGTGACTTTTTGGGCTGTAATAAAAAGTAGGAGAAGAGTAAACCAGAAAGCCCTCACTGCTGCTGCTGCAGGCCGTTGCCAACTGCCTACTTCCCATTCCTAAAGCTCATCATAAGCAGATGTCTTCTACCCAATATTCACATTTTACTGTGCCTACTCACATATGACACGGGTGCAGAATTGGTTTCTTAAGGGAGGGAGACTGAAATCCTCATTCCACTCTCTCCTGATGCTACAACGGCTCATGCTCCCCCTCCTGATAGCGAGCTGTTGTGAAACCACAGCACTAGAAGGACAAGAGCGGAGTCAAAGTTTTGTTACTGCAGCAAAAGGCAAAGTGATGACACTACACAAGTGTCTGGACACTGGAATAATTCTCCACTGTGAAAAATGCCTAGTCGAGACACTGATGTGGCAGAGACACCGTCGTCTTCGCTGTCAGGTTCGAGCTGTCAGTAGCTGCAGATATTCTCTAGCAGCATTTTCATTCAAACTATAAGCCTTGGGCACAACTCTCCTGCATTGTGACAAAGTACAAAAGCCATCAGTAAGCAGAGTGTGACTTTATTTTAACAATACAGTTCCTCCTCAAACAATTACCAGGATGCAGTACGTGCAGTTTGGAGGAGAACTGAGCATCAGCCTGGGTATTACTGCATGTCAGAGCTCCTCCTCCAGAGTCGTATCGAGTGACTTTCCTCCTCGAACATGTCCTAATGAATTCCACTGAAGCCTGCAGGTAAAAATCCTTCCTCAACCATTTTGCCCTGATTGATAGCTTTAGAGCCTTCCTTCACAGTGCTGAGGCTGCTTTCCAGACCTTTATTTTTCTCCTTTTCATAAGTGTCTGCAACAGGAAGTTGCACTCGGCTTTTTCACTGTACGTTTCTCTTAAAACTGACATCTTTGCTTTGTAATGAAGGAACCCCTGGGTATTAGTGACAAATTAGTCACCAGCTAAAGAATATTTTCTTTTCATTTCTATACCAGGTGGAAGATATTAAAATCTCTAGAGGAATTTTGCCTACTCTGCTACAATAAATCATCACACTATGTTATTTTTAAATGCCTTGATTTTACTACCTTTAAAACTTCACCACAAATAAAAGAATCCCATAACTGCATTAATGTAAGATTAAAATAGTCTTGTGAACTTGACCAGGGAGACATTATCATGAAGAACTCAGATGTAATTTTGCTTTTACATTTTAAATGTTCTTTTTAAAACAATGAATTCCTCCTGAGAACCAAAAACCATGCTCACCATAGGTAGAAGTATCACCTTCAAAAGTTTCACAAAAAAAAAAATCTTTTCCCTTCTTTAATTATCTAATTTAATAGGGAACAGTATTTTAAAAATTTGCAGAAGATACCACACAGTCTGTAAGAAAAGGTGAAGTCTTGCACTGATTATTCTTTGTTGAAGAACTTGTAAAGCAGCAGCCAAAGTAGAGCAAAAAAACCCAACCAAACACAAAAAATGGAGGTAGTCTGCTGAAGTCACAGGCCATTGACATACGGCATAAATATTCAGTGAAGGCAGAGCTTTGCCTTTTTTATTTTTTTCTAGAAAATGGTCAGTAATATTTTAATAGTAATATGTTACTAAAAAAATTGATACTCATAATGTTAACTTCACAACTATGCAGACTGTGTCATTTAGTGAGGTTTTCTATATATAAGACAGATAAACTTCTACAGTTCATAATTAGTACTAAATACTACACAAGTGGCTTACTCACAGCTTCTAATTAAATGGCTTCAGATACAATTACGTGCTCTTTATCATCAATTAAGTCTATTTTCCATGTATAACAGGCCCACTAAGTAACCCAGGCAGTGAAAGAGTTCATTTTACAACTCAAAGTAAAGGACCAAGACAGAAATTTAAGAGTCCTGCCTCCCCAGCAAACGGATGGCAGGAGGATGTCTATCAATAAATACAGTACATGAAGTCTACATGCAATTGTTTCTTCATCTATTTGCCAAGGAAAAATTGTGGAGCGAAAGATCAATTAAAAAGCAGAAATGTAAAACCGAAGCGTTAAACGCAACTAGATATTTAAGATCCCACAGTGCTGCTTACAAGCACAGTGCATCACTCCCCCGCTCCTCCCAGGGGAGTTCCGGCTCTGATAATCACTTTCTGTCTGCTCGCGAAGTTCAAGTTCAAAACAATATTCATTCTCCACTTCCTGTCCTAAACCAGGACAGAATGCTTCTGTGCGTCGGAAAGCAACCATCCCCTCCACCACAGATATGGTTAAACCACTGAAGTGACTGAATAATCCTGATTTGTGGCAGGGAAAACTGGGGCGAGGAGAAGCACTGGGCTTTAAGAAGGAAAGTGCCAGGCTCCAACATCATTTTAGCAGCAGCATCCTTTATTACTTTCAATTAAAAATCAAGCATTTGTCTCCACACACCCCCCCCCTACTTTGCAGGGGGGCGTAAGTGGTGTTCCAAAACTAATCGAGCCCAGAAGTTGTGCTGGATTTCAAATATTTAACCGAAGAGTCAGTTTGCTTCCCTAGGCCCCCTTCCCATCCATTCCCCTTCCCCAAATTATATTCATCTGCTGCAGTGAACGGGAAGGATGGTTGCCAAACAAACAAAATTAAAACATACATAACAGGCAGAATACCCCTTCTTTTGAACCACGACTTAACATTTTCAGGTGCGGAAACATCGAAGAGGGCAAAGTCATTTTAAGGAGAGACAGCAAAGATCTGTAAAAGTTTTCACACAGAAGATATCTTACGTTGCCTTGTACAGGCTTACACACATTTACAGCATTGCTGAACGATTACGTATTTTAGGTCAGAGACCTAAGCTTGCCTCTTATTCAGAGAGAACTGTATTTTATTAAAACCAAGACTCTTCTAAAGTAGGTATTTACACAACAGGCTATCAAGGCTAAACAAAATACGGATCTTTATTTTATTTCAACAAATAAAAAGATAATTGGTGCCTGCCTTATTTTCCTGCTACACGTGTGACTGCACCAACACGCTAAAGAGCGGTAGGTCAGCGGAGATGTTACGCCAAGCGCTAAGTCACATCACTGCGAAGGCCTTTTGGTGCAGGAGCTTATATCCACTATTACTGCAGGGGCTGCAGAACCTCCCTTGCAGGGACCTGTACTGGCTTCCCCCCGATTTGGGTTCCTTAGCTTTTGCTAACCGCTGCTGAAAATCTTTGCCGAGTTGCAAATAAGACCTATGAGCGTGGGTAGCACAGAAAGGCAGCGATTCCCACTCCTGTTTTGCAAGACTCAGGCACTGAAGAAGTCAATTGGATTTGCCCTGACAGTGGCTACAATGTGATTTTTTATTTTATTTTGTTTAAATGCACTTGTGCAACAAGTACAGAAGATTAAAAAAACGCTCCCTCTCAATAAGGGGCCATCCCTTATTGGAGTGAAAGGATTGGGAACTACAGTGGCAGCAGGACTGGATCTAATATATTTACCCACAGTTAAACACAAGGAAGGAGAAAATTTAGCTATTTTGCTACAAGCATTAATGGTGACTTACTCCTAAGTCTGTATCTCAGTGGAGAGGTGTAGTATCAACGCAGCACTTACCAAGAATAAGCTAGCAAAAACATGCTTTTATAAATTCAAAATATAAAGTTAGCCTTTTAAAAAAAAGGAAAATTTGACACAGCCAATATAACGTTTAAATGTTTTACTTATAAAACCATCGTGTTTCATAAAAAATGGCGCTTTTTAGTTTGTTAAAGGGTAGAAAAACAATCCCTCTTTTTCAAATAAAAAGTATTGCTCAATTCTAAGCAAGATTTTGAGTTGTTTCAACCACTGAAGTTGGAAAAAATAATAAATTTGCATAATTAGCAAAACTGAAGTACATATTGTCAACATTTACTGAAAGTAAAGTTCTGTAAATACATTTTGACTTGACTTACAATCAAACAATTGTCAGATAGTTACAATTAAACTCTGAAGATGGTAATTTAGCACGGAAGAGCAGTCGCAAGGGGAATCAAAACTGGTGATACAGATCTATATTCCAAACCGATCAAAGTTATTTCAAAGTAGCTGTAGGACAATTACACGGCAAAAAGCTGAATCAAATGTGTCATCAAAAGACACAATTTGCAATAGATGCAAAACTTGCCTCTGCGTGGTGCACAGCCTAAGTTGTAAATAACTGGGGGCCCCAGATCGCTTTGCTTACTCAACCGATTTGAAAAACAAAAAAATTTCAGATGCCTGCCCCACTTTCCCCTCACTGTTTCTTGTGGGTGCCTGAGTAATCCTAGAGGCATTTCCAGTTTTTAAGGCATCTGCTGAGTTTAAGAAATTTTCCCCACGTCCCCTTGTCTTTGTTTGGAAGTACCAGGCTGTCCTACTCTGGTTGAGCTTCTCTGTGAAGTCTGCCCTTTCCAGCATAGAGAGAGAGGCATCAACTCTCTGTAGGTTGATTATTTACTATCTGGGATGGCTAGTATTAAATAGTTCTTTTTATTTAGGATTTTTATTTATTTATTTAGTTGGGCTGTTTTCCTTCTCAAAAGCAGGCATGGCAAATGAGAATTTCTGCACCACGAGACTGAACACGTAGAGTCAGGCACCAAACAGCATGAAATTACCCATTTTCTTAAACCTTCCTGAACATCTAAGAAGTGGCAATTAAATCTGGACCCTCATTAATAACTGCAGCCCAGAAAAGTAGGAGCCCACTGCCAGGAACAGGCAGCAGAGAAAAACCTTGTCTCAGCTCTGACCAGGTTTGCAGTCTGTAGCACTGGTTTGTTTAAAAACATTCCCAAAGAAGTCCATTATTGTTGAAATAATTCAAGACTTCCATTTCCCTGAATTATTAAGTGGTGTTGCAACAAAGGCAAGTTGAGGCTCTACCGTGCATCAATTTCCTCTCCAAAAAGCAGAGGGGAGATGAACGACACCGGCATTTCATGCAGCACTCACGCAAAGACACGGACATGAAGAAATCTCAGGTTTGTAACCAAATACTTTAAACCTTCATTTCCTTAAGAGGAAACCAGCTGGGAATAAGTTAGAAACGGGCTATCATCAAGGAAGTTTCTAACATCTGAAAAACAAACTTCAATCAATTTCTACCAGTCTCTGTCCATCAATAACAACCCCTTCACCTGCTTTTCGAATTGCTAAGGCCCAAATCACATCCAGGCTCTCCCGGCCTCAATCCCATTTTCACTCTTTGTATTCAAACCTGGCAGCAACAACAAAAACCCCCCAGCAGTCTTTCAAACAACAAAAATCCCACACCCCAACAAAACATGCACTGCTTCTACAAAAAAAAAATGTCAGTCAACAAATAGGCACAAATTTCACAATGGCTGAGGTCATTCCCTTTAAGTCATTAGGGTTTGTGGGTGAGTTTTCCTGGTGGTTTTAACATTGGTTTCTGTGATTGCAGTTATGCTTATTTATGCATTTAAGGCGTATGATCTAATACACTTAGGTTTAACTACTTCATTCTTTTGACATTCTTTCCAAATTATAAAAAGGATTCTTGGTGTTTTCACTGCCTTGGTAAAGAAACAAAATTGCTGTCCACATAATTTCTTAAAAATACAGAACAGAGTAAGTACTTGTTGAAAATAATTCAAAGAAAAAAACCCTACACCAGACATTCCCCCCCAACATCACACTTATTTTTCTTCTCTCTCTCTCTCCCTTTCTGAGGGAGCCTACTATTTTTTTTTAGAAATAGCTGTTTTGCTGGCTTTTTTAAAACAATATCCAGGCCCTCAGTGTACTTCAGTTACAACTTATAATCAACACAGAAGTTCAGGTTTGGGTTTTTTTTTTTTAAATCCCTTCTATTTTTACTGTTATGCTTTTAAAAAACTGCACATTTGTGGTATGCTTCATTCACATTGCATCTTCCACAGCCGCTTTGATCTCTACAATAATGCTCATTTTATTCAATGTTTTTTGGTTATTATCTTGCTTGATAAAAAAAAAGAATCATAAAAGTCAATTTTCTATTTTTTTTTTCCTAACAGAAATTTAAGTTGTCTTCTTCCTTCAAGGCAAAAAAAGCCCAAACAGCCCCAACTATCCAAATCTGGCCAGAGAAATTCACAAACATTGAGAAACATTTTCAAGAAGCTCAAATAAAAAATGAAATTGTGTATAGGTGTGCGCATGCACATCTCTCCCTTGGTACTGTGCGCAGTGCATGGCCATTAGCTTGTATACATAAATCATGTTAGAACATTTTAAGTAACCTTTTCAAACTTGAGGCCGTGGTTACTCTTATACAAGGTATTTCCAGCGTCCCTGAGAGTTTCATATATCCAAGCAGGTTTCTAGTCAAGAGGAGAAAGAGCGGACAGCACCCCGCGAGGGACCATTCCTGCCCTGTCCCCAGCAGACGGACATGACACCTCTTGAGTCTCAGCATCACCACTAGGCACGGCTGGTCCGAGTCCGACTGCGACCCAGCCACACCAACAAAACATTATTCATTGGCACACAAAACGCTCCAAACTTCCCAAGCCATCGGACCCTCATCTCCCCGATTCCGTAAAATACCACAGCCACGCACTTTGTGGGCACCACAGCAACGTCCCGGGCTCCCCTCTCCCCTGCTCCTCCTCCCTTTCCAAGCCACTTTTTCTAATCAAACCCCAACTAAAACAATCCTTCACAAATTACAACAAACCTTCCTTAAAATTCCCCATAAAGCTTACCGCAGCCCTGCAGCAGGCTTCTGGCTTTCCACAGAGCCTCCGTACATAAACGCCAGGGAAAATACCTTAGCACGGCACTAACGAAGCATTTCCCGGACACAGCAGAGGTGACAAACAGAGTAAGAGCAAAGCCAAGATGCCATCTCGACTTCAGGCAAACAACCTCTTCTGACCTCTGGCAGCTCCCACACACTATTAAACAAAAAGTATTCTCTCCATGTTAATGAACCATGTACAATCTAACAGATAACGCTGATGTTAAATAAACACGTTTATATGTGACTCCTAATGCGAGGACTTAAGCAGCTGCAGACAAATAAGTTTAAATGGGAAGGATTATGCCCATGTAATCCTTCTCCTCCCATTTTATACACCTTAGAAAAAAATATATGATAATACATAAATAAAAGACATTATAAGTCCAAGTAGAAAGACTGAGTGAAAAGAGGATTGACTATTTTTAATTAAATATTCGCTCCGTGACACACTCACTGGAACTATCTATGCAGTAAACACTATTTTGGATCCAATTTTCCTCTCACACCTCTTGCAGCTGTAAATCAAGAGCAACTGAACAGCTTGCCAGAAAAAGGGCACTGGATTGGGTTTTGTATGCAGCGATCAAAAACTATTTTGCAAGATGACTGCAGAGTCCTAAATCCGTGTTCCCGCTTCCTCCTCCCTCCTGCTTCAACACTCTGGTAGCACCAAATCTACCTGCAAACGGCAACACCTCCAGGCCCCAAATGACCAAACCCAGATGAGCAATTATTTGCATCCTAATTGAGGGGCTTATCCTCACCTGATTAAAACAAGGTGTTTGTTAAACATCATTACTTGAGTTAAGATCAGCAAATAAAGATGAAGTATTGTTTTAAGAATTAGACTGCCATGAACAATTGTTTTCTGATGAGATCTCTTAACAAACAGTCCCAGCCAGGATGGTCTTTCGGGCTTTTCAGTAGAAATGGGAGAGAAAGGGATTTGCTGAGTCCTACCTGTTCACATCAAAGTGAATATTATGCCAAGAAGTTTGAGTAGTTATACTTTTTTTTTTTAGTTCATATACACTCAAAAAGAAATCTTGTACTTTTTACTAAATTAAGCCACAGAAAAGGAGGATAAAGCTAAAACCTGAATGGCTTTACTTTTGTATATGCCGTTGTTCATCACTCTGAACATATTTTTTGTTCCTTCTTTGTGTAACTATTTTTCAGTCCTGTGTAGTAAAATGTGAAGTTTAATGAAAAGAACCTGATTGTTAGTCCAGGAGACTACACCATGTACTAACCAAGTTCATATTGCTACTGCTGTGAATAATACACATGTACACGGGAACCAGACATTGGAAATGGCAGTACTAGATTTCCCTACTTGATCTACCAAATGACCCCCTCACTTACAGGATATATTTAAAATCTTCATACTAAAACTGCAGCGTTCCGTTGTTTATGAAAAGGATTTGGATTCGCAACTTCATTTACAGTTCGTCCCTAATAAAAGTTACTCTAGCCAGGGAAAATTAATTCAAAAATGTTTTCTTAGCATTCTAAGAACTTCTGCTAGCTTTCACAAAATTTTAAAAGCATTTTTCACTGCGCAAGTAATCTTAACAATCATTTCCACAGATTAAGTCTAACAACCTGTGAATTTATTACAGAAGGAATTTACTGCAAGGAATAATTAGTCTTCAGCACTGTTCTTGCTTGTTCTGCAGTTGAAGACACCTTAAAACCATCTGGTTACCGCAAAATTTGGCACAGAAGAAACAAATCTTACTGAAGAGAATTATAGCTGATTTCAGAATAGCTGTTTTACTACTACACATCATAAATAACAGTTGGGAAGACAGCAGAAAATTACTAACTTTTTAAATTGTTTTCTTTGTCAGTAGCATGCTCGTATACACAGTGACATACAAATACAGCCACACCGACTTCAGCACGATGCCTTACAGGCTTGAAGTTAAACATGTGACTAATTTATGCAGGATTAATACTTAAATTATTACATTTTCAGAAAAATTTGGCATATCAGCCAGCTAAGCACAACACCACACACAAGATTCTTCAAGTAATATTCTGAGATCAAGTTCTTCATAC
This sequence comes from Limnodromus scolopaceus, assembly GCA_028565335.1. NCBI lineage: Eukaryota > Metazoa > Chordata > Aves > Charadriiformes > Scolopacidae > Limnodromus > Limnodromus scolopaceus. The sequence continues at coordinate 10,413,627 of JAOXNO010000005.1, forward strand.
TAATACTTCAGTTTAATTCCTTTGTATAATCAAGGCGTATCCACGCACATCGTGTAGCTGAATATGGGACTTATTGTTGGAGGGGGAATTATCAACAACGTTTTATTCCTCCCTAATGAAGCTTTTCTAATGAAATTTAAGATTGCCAAGGTTGTGAGATATTTGAAACAGGAGCCCATTTCAAACATTTCAACCAAATAATGGTGATAAGATTAGCAAGTCACGGGAATCAAGTCTCTGTGTAGTATTTTAAAAGAAAATGAGCTGGGGGGAGCGGACTAAACAAAGCAAAGCAAAACAAATCGATGAGCCTAAAACCAGAAGAGTACACCGCTTGTTATTTAGCCAAATGTTTTGACCTGTTGGTGGGGGAGTAGAAGATGCACAAAAATTCCGTGGACAATTTGACTCAACTTCACAATTTAATTTTGCATCACAGATTATTTTTTTCTTTTAACTAAGAGATGTAAATTAGAATAATTAAATCAAGTTATCAGCTGTTGTGCTATTTCAAGAGAATTTTCAAATCACGCTTAAAAAGTTTCTGGAATGTTTCCAAAGCTGCAAGCACTGATTATTTTCAAAGCATTTGTACTGCAAGTCTTTCCTACTTGTATGAGTAACATTTAAGGCCACATGATGCCTTGAATTTCAAAACAGAGATAAAAATTCAGCTTTGTTTAAGAACAGAAATAGTTTGTTCATGTCAAAAAGGGTAAGGAGAAAGACTTTATCCTGTATGTAGCAAAAAGTAACACAACACAACACTAAATGTATTAAATGATCTGAGAAACATTAGTTTAGACACAGAACAACTAATTTAAATTTATGTCATCATTTGTGGACAAGACCGCCCTAACACACACAGATGTAGACAGACATAGACAGACAAAAGATAAAAAAAATAAACCATTCCTGCCATTGCCTTTAACAGCGCCAAGGGATGTGTGAATTTGATATTACGCTGAACAAAATTTCTGATAATAAATTTGATGCAGACCAATAAACTGTTTATTGGTTAACCATATGTATTTTAACAATTACAATTTTATACAACAGAATAATCATTATTTGAAATGTCTGAAAAACAGTAGTTGTATACCATGAATAATTTCATTTAGAGGCCATTCACTGGGCTCAAGCCTAACTTAACACGAAAAAAAGTTTACTTAAACTAAATAAATCACAGTACAAGTTTTCCTCGCATAAGCAACAGCGAAAAAGAACATGAACTCATGTTATTCAACCGCACGCTTTAGTTCTTAAAGTAACTACTAAACGAAGCCGGTTTTAAGGTAAACCCAAACGCTGCGCACCGACTAACTACCTCTCTTCATTCTCGCTCGCAACTCCGCAGGCGGGACCCCAACGCGCTGCCGCGCTTCACGCCACGGAAGGCGCTGCTCCGCGCCCGCGGAGGGCGGCTCACCGCGCTCCCCCGACGGCTTTCGGGGCCAGCGCCTCGCTCCGCGGTAGCGCCCTGCCCCGCGCCCCCCGCCCCGTTTTCCGCGGATTCACACTTGGGCTAATAGCGGCGGCAGGCAAAGCCCCGCTCGGCAGCCCGCCACCGACGGCCCCCTCCGCGGGCGCGGGGAGAAGCCGCTCCGCGGCCGCGTCCCTCCCCTTCTGACCCTACTCACCGGAGGCGCAGCGCGGAGCCGCAGCGCTGCGGAGTGTGCGCGCCCGCTGCGGGCGCAGTGAGCATGTGCGAGGCAGGCGCGCATGCCCGCGGAAGGGAGCGGAGCGGGGCGGTGGCTCCGCACCCCGCGCTGCGCCCGGGGCGCGCCCACCCCTCCTCCCCGCCGCGCCTCCCGCCGGAGCCCGCGGGCTGCGGAGGGGCGCGGAGCGGTGCGGAGCCGTCCCGCCCGCACACGCAGGAGCAGGAGGGACGGCGCGGGGATTTTTAACCGGTTCGTCTGACCTGTTGCTTCCCCGGTA
>JAOXNO010000005.1:10415659-10440223 GCA_028565335.1 Limnodromus scolopaceus
CCGCCGTCCCGGGTGGCCGTCCCGCACACCACCTACCGCACGCGTGGGGCCGCGGCGTGTCGCAGCCTGCCGCCCTCGGCCGTGTCCCAGCGCCCGCGGGGCTGCGGGGCCGGGGCGGAGGAGGAGCCTCCCGCGGGTCCCGCACCCCGCCGGGCCCGGCCGGAGAGCGGGGACGCCCTGGCAGCCCCTCTGCTATTGTCACTGACCTGTCCCCTGCCACCCACCGCCGCCGCTCTGGCCAGAGGGAGACCCGTCCCCGCCGCTGCCTCCGCGCTTTCTGACAAAAGCCAGTCGGTATTTTCACCGGTAGCAGGTACTCTCCTAACACGTTTGGGGTTTTTGCTTTCGTAGCTACAGTTCTGTCTTTCCCGGTGCTGTCAATGTACTTTCGGCTGCAAGTTTTTAAAAGATATTCACGGTTTAAAGCCGGGGACACTTGAACACCGTGATATCTGCAGGCTCTACTTCCATGAAAGTCGTCGTTCTCACCACAGTCCTTGTGTTACTGATCTCTAGGGAAAATTTTTAAATATCAATTTAAAAAGAAGAGCTTTTTGTGGACGCCTGTTTTTCTTACACACACTGTGCCACCGAGCCGTGGGTCCTGCGGACCTGCAGAGACAGCTTCACTGGCACAGGCCATCCCACAAACACGGAGCATCACACAGCTCCTGGCTCCCCACAGGGCGAAAGCTCCCCGGGTGATCTTGCTTCTAGCTCCGATTTCCTCATGGGAACCAGAGTGGGTTCTGTGGCCATACAGAGGTGCTTCCCCATCTCCCATGTCAGCACAAAATCAAAGGCAGTCTCTGCCATGTGCACCTTGAGGGGGACTTTGCTCTTGCCCGATGACACCTCTGTCAGGTGCGTCATCTGCACGTCCAAGAGAGGGGCAACAGACACCTTCGGAAGGCTCATGCTGGGGAGATGGGGCTGGGGTCTCCCACCGCACAGACCCTCTCCTTGCATCCCCCTGTGCACCATGCGCACAGCTTCACCCTGCCCGTGCCAGCCTGTCCCCACACTCGGCACAGGGACCACACAGCTGCCCTTTCCCACCGGCGTACCTGCTCGCTGGGGACGCAGCCCGGCCACAGCGGCATTGGGGCGTTTGGTTTCCGCACCCCACTCTTCTTCGTTATTCCCCCCGTCTCACCAGCCTGAGGCAGGCTGCAGCTCTCCAGTTCTGCCTCTCCAGCACTGGGGAGGCATCGGAGGGGACCTGCAAGTCCTCACCCCGACGGCTTTTATTACACCTAGCCCTTTCCTCAGGAAGGAGATATCCCATGAACCGCAGTGGAAAAGCCAAAGGAGCACAAAGGGTGTTGAGTTCAGGGTTTGAACAAGCTGCAGCCCACTCATGGAATTGACTCAAAATTTTGACAATGGAACAAAAACATCATTGCAACGAGACAGCTGGTTTTACTATCAAAATCTCTCAGATCAGTTCGACTGCAAAGTGTGTTCCTACAATCCAAAGGAGACAAAGCTCCCAGCATCAGCTCGGAGCTGGCAGGCTTCCTAGCATGAGCTACCTCCCGCCGGCCTAGAAAAACCAAAGCTCTTTCAGTTGTTATTCCCCATCAGTTCTCAGCACTAACCCCCTGATTTCCCCCTGGATTATCTGCAGGTCTGAGTTTACACGGCTCTCACGTTAAATGCGGAGAGATCGCCGGGTTGGGGGAGTTCCTTACTGCGTTTCTTCCCTGCAATCGTGATTCTGGTGAGGAGTCTCTTTAGATACGTTCTTGAAAAAAAGTATCTTTTCCTTTCCCCCCCTGCCCTGCCCAAAAAACCGATTGCCACATTAGCTCCTTTTGAAGCTGGTCTTAACAAGTAAGCTCATATACACTAATCATCTAAAAATGCCTTGCATGCAAAATTCATTCGACCCTTGATTTCACAACATATTTGAATATATGCTTAGTTTTATGCATGTGAATAGTCCTACAACAATCAATACTATTACTATTACAAATACAAAACTATTTACTTAAGTGCTTAAAGCCAGGCAGGTATTTAAGAATTAGTATTGTTTGTGGTAATGCCACAGAAAGCCAGTCAGAGACCAGGACCTCATTGTTTGTACAGCACCCTGCACACAAAAAGACACTCCTTGTCCCTTTCAGTCTAAGTAATTTTTGTAACTTGTGAATTGGTGCCAGAAACACCTTTCTTGAGCTGGTGGGTAAACATTATTTGTCTACTCTAATATCCTTTTTATTTACTAAAAACATTGTGTGCAATATTTAGAAAAGTAGATAAGGGCATGGTGGGAAAAGAGTGCAAAGAGGAAGATAAAGGATATTTTTCAATTGGGAATTTTAAGTATTTTCATCATTGTAAGCATCCAGCAAAATACGTGTAGATCTTAAAAGCAATTTAGAAAGGCAAGGGAACAAAATGGTTTCTGCCCCGTAGGGGTTGGGGTGCGCAGGTCATGCAGCTGCGAGGGATACCAGGCTGCAAGGCAAGAGAGAGCAGGAGCAAGTCCTAGTAGTTGGCTCAAGAAAAGTCTCCATTTCATCAACCTGGGTCATTGTCAGTCATATCATGCCAGGGATTTCTCAGAGTGGTGGATTTTTTTTTTTTTTGTCAAAAACCAAGGCATGTTTAGAAGGGGGTTTGCCTGACTTGTTCCCCTCTGCTTATTCCCCCGTACCATAAAGAATAAAGGGAATCTGTGCAGAAAGCTTATGTATTCACCAAAGGGAAATGCTCCCGATTGCTGGGTGGCAGTGTCCTGGACAGACTGAGGAGCTAATGGTTCTCCTTGGGCACCCTGGGGGACCTGAGCAGCCAGCCCATACTGGGATCCAGAGAGCTTATCTCGTAGTGTGGGAGAGCCCACAGCTCAGCCTCTCCTCTGAGGAGGCAAGGAGATGATCACAAAGTTTAGTTACTGTGGAAAATGTGTTTCCCTTGAGGAAATATTTCCAGTTTCTGCTGTCCATCATCAAAATGAACAGAGCTACTTCAGTACAAACAAGTAGTTTCATTTTTAAAAACAAGAAATAAGCCAATATTTAACTTTAGCATCCTCTCTGACAATATCTGATCCCACTCTCTGGTAAAAACCAAGGTGAGAGAGCTTCAAAGAGGGTATAGAGGATTTATTGGGGCACCGAATATGGTTAACCCCAAGCATAGAAACGCCCTGAGTCAGACCCTGAGTGTCATGAAATTGCTTTACAAAGTGTAAGTTTTTAAAAGCAAGGCATTTTGGGCTCTTACTAATTGTTCTCTGGCCATTGGGTTCATGTTTTCAATTTCTCTTTGCAACCACAAACTGAGTAACTTACTTGTCTTCTAAAATTAAAATGGAGAATCTTACATTTTCGTGTTTTCACATGATGCCAAAGCTCAGGCTTTGTGAAAAAAAAACACACAACCAAAACACCCCAACCCTCACATTTTAGAAGACTTTCAACAAAATTGCAAAAGTTGGCAACCATAATATTTCCTAACACATTATTTTGTGGACTGCAGTGAAATTTCATTCTCAAGGCTAATGGCTGCTTCCTCTCTGGTAAATGCCGAGAATTGCTGCTGCTGTTATTGTTAGAAAATCATTAATTTATGCAGTGCTTTAAAAACAGAGGAGAGGTACTCTGTCCTCAAGTAATTAGAGGGTAAATAACACAAGCTAGAGAGTATTTTGAATTTCTTTGTTGTACGGCTAACCAGAATTACTTAAAAAAGAGCTATTTCATGTATACGTTCAATCCTGCAAGGTATGAAGGGTCTGATTCTGGAAAGACTTTAAACATACATTTAATTTTAATCCCGCCAGGCTGACCTCAGTGCAATAAAGCACTTAATAGGGGACCAGCTATTTAACAGAAGTGCCATCTGAGGGGACTTAACGGTGCTATACTTGGTTGCAGTTTTGATGCCAAAAGGCTCAGCACCTTGCAGGACGGATTCCTCCAGGGATGACAAGAGCTATGCCAGGATCCCAATGCTACCATCTCATGTTTAGCTTTCAGAACCAGAGCCATCCATTTTAACATTATTCTTCTCACTTCTAAGAAATGCTTGTTTGCAAAGTCTCAGGCCCCGACATTAAACAAGTTGTTAGTTGGGTCTTTAGTCCTGATGATAAACCAATGTGTGTTGTTTAGCCCTCTTCATCAAAATTCAGAACATTTGTAACTGATAAACAAAGTGCATGTTAGCTATTAAAGCTCAAAATTAGGCAGGCAGTAAAAAGTAATCTGAGAGGAGGACTGTAGCTACTGATACTATTGAAGCTGGTCTTAAAACATATGGTTTCCAATCGTTGACACAATGCACAAAAATAAAACCCTGCAACTAAGGAGTGCCTGATCTTTTCACCACTAAATGATCAAATATGCCTGTTTGTTTTTCAGTTTTATGTCCCCTTCCTCTTTCTGGGTTTTAAAAGTAGAAGCTTGCTATTTTATATTAACTGAAGATTTGGCCCTTTGTACCAGCTACAGACGGGCTTCATTAATCAATTTCCACTACTGGCTTGAAATGAAAAAAAAATAAAAAACCCAGAATTATTTTACTTTTTTTTAAAAAAAACCCCTTCCACTATTTTGCTTGGAATTTCTCCTGTAGAAACAAAAGATCCTTCCACTCCATCCTTCCTGTTTCCTCGTGCTTTAACAGAAAAATGATTTGTACTATGACAACAATGAAATTTCTCAAATAATACATCCATTGAGAAAAAAAGTATGTTTTGTTGCAGGGTGGGATGCTGCTGCTCTTTACTGCAGCAGCCTCTAACAGTAGGAATAGAACCAATTTCACCTGTGAGCACAACTGCTTAACAATTAATTTATTTGGAAAGGTGTTAAAATGGAAAATAAGTTTTGTGACAATTTTGGTATTTTTTCTCCGTGAGTCTTTCTTCAGAGCTCTTTTAATAACATAATGGGAGAGCAAAATTCTTGTGTCGTGCTGCCGCCTTTGCTTGGGCTGGAGCAATATGTGTGAATATACACTTCCCGCTGACTCACTTCAGCACACACAGCTCTGAACCCCAACCTGGGTATGGGAAATGGCCGGGGCTCTGCTGGTGGAAGGAATGATGGGCTGCAGGAGAGATTTGAAAACCTGACTCGAGACAGAGCTAGAACAATATTTTAAAGTTAAGGTTTGATATGTTATTTCAATTACCAGTCATAAAAAACCAGTAGGAGGAATTTGGACAATGATCCATTTGGAGAGGAGGTGCACAGTTGCGGGGTTTTTTTTTACACTAGAGCAGCGCTGGAAAATGGCCAGTTTTCAATTCTAATCAATATGCGCATTATAAGTCAAATTACGAACACTTGTATTAATTTTTCATAAAAGAACATTCCCTTTGAAAATAGGATGTTCTTGTGGTCCGAAAGGGAGACACATGGTCCACTCATGTAGCTATGTAGGAAAATGGAAAGTATTTGTGCAGTTGTTTTCTCATGGGCTGTTAGCTTTTTTTTTTCTTCTTGTACTCTTCAGGTGAAAGATTTTGTAGATCTCAGCTTCCTCCATAGGGAAGACTTACGAATTCCATAGACTGGCAAACCTACTCATAAATTACAACTTTTGGCTCTGTTTCTTTATGACTAGAGCAGCATGCACAAGGCAAAATGTAATTCAAGGACATCACTGAAGTTGCTTCTAACCCATATAACGTTGCGTCTGCCTCCAGGTAGTTGATATTATAGTAAGCCAAAAAAAAGCTGATTTTTGGGTGGGCTCCAAATTAGGCACTGGTTAACTTTGCATGCAAGAGCATCAAAATTCCTCAGCTGTTGGTGCAACAGCAGCTCAGCAGCACCGCTGGTACAGAGCAGCTGACTAGTCTTCCAGAAATCTTCCATTTAATTTATTTTGTAGAATTGACAAGTATTTGGAAAGTTTATTCACACATGGATCAAAAGCCACCCTTCTTCCAACGTTACATCGGATTTTGACTGCAAGGAGGAGTTTGATTTTAGAAATCTGAATACAAGCACTCTGGAACTTTTTTGAACATGCCTGTCACCATGGGAATAAAGTGTCATCATTATGTACGTTAAAATTGATAATCAAAGACAAATGCTTCAGTGTGCTACTTTAAATTTGGAGAATGTTTACCTAAATTCTATCTACTTTTCAAGAAATCTCATCTGGCTTTCGAAACTACTCTGTCTTCAGCCTTCAGCAAACTTTTCTTTAAGTCACATTAAACTTGATGGAAAAACTAGGGACTAATTCAGTTGTACTTTCAATGTAATTTAACTACACCATAGAAACAGGCTTTCAAACCTTTCATCGAACTGATTTACGAGCGGAACTAAGGTTTGCTTAGTACAACATTTTCACAGTAAGAGTTACATTCCCACAAAAGGAGAACGCTGTCAGGTAGAATGAACATGAGTCAATTCTGCCAAACTAATTGCTCTGTTCAGATGAGTCAATCTGGCCACCTCAAAACTTTAATTAGAAAATTTAATATAATATTTAAAAAAATACTCCTAGACATGGTTGTTGATTTGAAAGCAAACTGTGAATACAATAGATACAGAGGAGCATTTTACTATTTTCCCACTGTTACAATTCACAGTACTTTAAAATTTGTTTTACAAGCTAATGAACAAGCGGAATGTTATATGCTGAATGTTACCTAAACATATATGTTATATGCTCCTTGTACAGAAGGAGATACGCTTCCAGAGCGCAACTCACACTACATTTGATGAATGCATGTGATTACAAGCTGTAAAGATCCACCCCAAGCTGAAAGAATAAATGCTCTTTCCTAACTGCCATGCAAATACAGTAAGATTTAAGAAACTCGGATCTAGTCAGGTAGTGCTAAGAAATCACAAATAGTCTATTCTGATTTTTTGTCAAAAAAACTAGTAATTTTCTTTCTGTTTATTACAAGAGAGGTCATTTGCATCTTGCTAGTCCATATTGCAGGGAGGAATAAGCCACATCCTCAATCTGTGAGACTGAGGGCTCCATGCACCCCTCCGATAACTCATTGGTCACCCTTTAGAAGTGTAAAGCATGTAAATCAATATGATTTATAGTTTTGGGAGCAACCCTCTGCAGATCAATTTACCTAGGATAATTCTTTTAAAAACTGACTCTGGTAAAATGTTTCCTTTTCTTTCCGTGCTCAAGAAGATAATTAGACTAAAATGTTCCCTTATGCTCCAAAAATGTGACTTCTCATGATGTAATTTTTACTTTGTTTTTGTTTAAGCCTACATGCACCTTCCACTACCGTGCACTAGTGCAACGAGTGCTCAGGCAGGAGGCTGCGCTTTGTGTCCGTCCTTAGCAGAGAGAGGGGACAGGCAAGTATCTGCTCTACGTGGCACAGTTCAGCATCGACCCGGGAGATTCACTCATCTGCTATGCTGTAAGCAGAGTAACTTGGGGTTTTCAAGAATAAGTTATTCTAAATTGTGGGAGGTAGTATGATAAGATCTCCATCTGGCTTGCAGCAATTTGAGTACTTCTGCTGCCTTGTTTATACCATTTGAAATTTCTAATGAATACAATATGCTGTCCCCAAAATAATATTGCATATAAGGCCTGTAAATTTAGGGTAAAAAGTTTCGTAAGAGAACTTAGCATTTTACCTCTCTATAAACGTTAACTGACTGTTCCTTACAATGCTTTTCTGAGCTTCCATTGCACCCAACAAGCAGACGGGGAATTACAGGCAGCGGGGATGCTGAAGCAGCAGTGGAGATCCCTTCCAGCAGTCAAGCTTTCTTCTGTTCCATTGTAGTTCGTTGCTGTTTTTTCACCCCTAACAACTTTTAACTTAAGGTTTATGTTTTTCAGGGAGAAGCAAATGCCAATAGATCCCTAAGGGAAGGTGACCTGAGAACCAAGTGTGACCTCTGCACAGGCAGTGATGGATCCTGGCAGTGGGACCCATTAAGAGCCACAATGAATCAAGTCTAGGGTCCATCCAGGGATCCCAGTCACGTACAAAAACAGGAGAAGCCCCAGAGAAGACTGGAGATGAGCTATTCACACCACAGGGCCAAGGTCCACCCAGGAGTCAGGGTTAGAAGTGTTCACATCTCCAGCCCAGGTACTGGGTACCCTGGGGCTGAGCTTAAATATTGCTCCTGGGCGACAGGCAGGGGCTGTGTGTGGGGGTCCTGGGTGGGGGTCCCAGGTGGAGCTGGTTGGGGCAATTAAGGCCTCTTGGTACATTCAGGGCCCTGACAATGTCTGGAAATAGGTAAGGTCCAAATTTATCGGTTTGTTTGCTTGAGTTTGGTACAGGGCACGAGCAAACAAGTTGGGGTACGTGGGGAGCTGAGTGACAGCTTAGGCCTGAGTCCAATTTTTCAGAAGAAGGTGATTGTGCAACTGCAGCCCTGGTGTGAGCAGACCTGGGGATCAGGTGTGCGGCAGCTGGATAGGGGTTGGTGCAAACCAGAGAAGTGCCCCTTGGTGACCCGTGCGACTGTACACTGCAGGTGTCTGGTATCTGCTGGTCACCAGCATTTTACCGTGCCTCACTGGATTTTATATTTATGTGAATCTACCAACTCTTGGCTTAGATCAAACTGGCTCCAAGGGTTGTGCTTATGGCTGGGGCTTGCACCCAAAAGGGGCAGGGATATGGGAAGGCCTGGGTGGAAGAAGTTGTTCTATGAAATTTTGAACCTGCTTCTGCTGCACGCGGTCTCTGCGAAGACCCAACACTTTTATGTCTCTTCCAAGCAATTTGAGGTCCGTTTACGGCAAACTCTTGTGCTGGATGTGATAGATCATTTTGCTGATAAAATGTTGTTTGGTATCCGCATTGCTCTCTTAGAATATATGTTTATAGAAAATTATATATGTTTATATATATTTACAGTCACTTCTTTTTTGTCTTTATGAACTGATGGAAAATAATGTCTTGGTTTGGGAGAAAACAATTTTGCCGTCAGACTTCATGAGCCTCTCTTCATTCATTTCAAACGTTGCCCGTTCTAACATTAACTTCCAGAGGCCCCGTATGCCAGTACAATACAGATCAGAAATATTGAGTGCATTACAAGTAGCAGGTTACACTTCAAAACACTTGGTTCACAGTGTTCAAGACCATTAATCATTTTTATTATTCTAAAGGACTGAAAGGGCTTAGAAACTTTGCCTAGGAAGCAGTATAGATTCTGAACAGCTGCACTATGATTCCTGCTCACATTAGGTTTTGGACAGACCATTGATTTTCAGTAAATGTTCTTGGCGGCCAGGAAGTGCTGAAACTGGCAAACTTTCTCTTGCAAACTTTTTTTTTTTTTTGCTTCTGAAATGAAAAACATGCTGGTTATTCTGATTTAGATCATCAGTATGGCCCTGATTTACCACTATATCACACTGTCATAAAACTGGAGTATAAGGGGAATTCAGTTACAGACCAGACAAAATCAAATTCACTGCAGGAAGCCTATATACTATTTTTGCAGTTTTTTTTTTCCTGAGGCTGTTTTAATAAGCACTGTGTATGTAAATTTTGCCTATGTTTTTTCTTTGCTGTTATGACCATTGTTAGTAAGGAAGATACTCAATAGAATGTCTGTATGTGAATGAAGGTTTTCAGAACAGACTGAAAAACATTGCGCTTAGAGATGTGTGCCCACAAACTAACAAACAAAAGTATCATTGTTACCCATGCAATTGTATGTAAACTAAAATTACATTAATGTCTGTGTATATTTTTGCATACTTAGTACTGCAAATGAATATACCAGCCACTGTATGGAAAGATGACAGGATACTTTATCCTGGCTTTCCTTCCTGGAAGTTACACTTTATTACTTGTAAACTGGAAAATACAGCCTGCATTGTTCCCAAACCTGAGTAACTGTTTAGGAAGGCATACGGAACTAGGTTACATTTTTAAGAGGAAACAAGACCATAATTTGGACTTGAATGTTGCACTTAAATGCATAGGAAAATATCAATTCTACATATAAAAAAAGAAGCATCTGTATCTGAAAATGACATTCTAATTAAATATTTTCAAGAGAGAAAGGGGGTAAACAAATGTCATTTACATTCCCTAGGCAAAGCAATATCACTATTTTACATTTTTCTGTCTCTTTTCATGCTCCTTACAAGACATTGTTTTTTGTAGAGAGGGAGAAGGTTAAGAAATTGGAAACCCTCCTGCCCTGCCAGCAGAGGTGGAAAACAATAATGCTTAGTTGCCAAAACCTGAAATGATGTCCTGAACGGATGCAGTATAAAGAAGCAATATTTTGATATTTTCAGTTGGACCTTCTAAAATGGAAATAGAATTATATCATACATGAAAACAGAAAAGTGGCAGTCTTTGTAATTGGATGTTTCTTGAAAAAGGTTTTAATGAAGGATACTTATACAAAGAAAAGAAGTACTGTAGGTCAGTTAGTGTGAAGTACTTCAGGCAGAGAAATAACATTTTCTCTATTTGACATTTGCAGTCCTATAGAAATTTTCATGTAGCAAAGCATGGGAAAAAGGGAATTCAAATGGAGCATTTGATGTGATTTGTCAAATATTCAATATAAAAACCCTGAACTGTTTCCTAGTTCAGTAAAAATAAATTTACTGTTTGTGGGTTTTTGTTTCTGAAGACAGGCAATTACACAAAAATCTCTTTTCTTTCTTTCTTTTTTTCTTTTTTTGGTGATAGAATAAGTTTGTAATTTTCATTGCTCTCATAGGCTCAAAACTCACTCCCGCTGAATGAAACATATCAGATCTCTGAAACCTTGTAACTTTAAAAATCTCGTGATTCTTAAATTAATGTCACTATTTTGAGTGTGCAGGCCTACACTGTTATGATTTAGTGCACACGCGGTTGGCACAGCTGCAGAAGGGTATCAGACAGGGAGCCCACTCTGTCTTATTTATAGACACCCACACATTTTTCATCTCTCATTGGTATTTTTATTTCAGTAGCATTTGAGATCCCATTTTCCTTCATTTTCACGTGAGAAAATAGTGCCTAAGGAGCTGAGATTTTAACAGCAGATGGACAGAAGGGGGAACAGGGAAGAGCAGGGCTCCCCTGTCCTCTCTTCTCAGCTCCAGGTTCCCAATGGGAAAGCTCACACGCAGGATACAGACTCTGGCTGATTTCAAACTGTGGTTTTGGGTTTGGTTTGTTGTTTTTTTTTTTAAGACAGTCATGCTTTGGGATTGCACAGAAAAACAATTTGATGCACAGTGCCACTTAGAAAGTAAACTCATATCTTGACAATTTTCCACCAAAGCATGTCCAACTTCCCAAACTGCTTTCTTCTGTTGGTTTTGGGATGAACTTCACTTTCATCACAGAGTCCTCTCCTTTGTTTTCAAAGGCTTTTCCTGCCAAGCAAAGTAACTGTGTTTCTCAAGCACAGTCCTCTGAAGGCACTGAAGCATGTTGAATACAGAAGAGTAATTTGTTCCCTCAGGCTGTATATGTCTTGTATTAAAAATTACAAGATGAGAATCTACGGCTATGCTGAGAGCACACACTGGATTTGTTGTATGGTGAGAAGAAAACAGGTTATGGCCAATCTTGTTCATTCACTGCAGATAAGAGAGGTGCTGCCCTTTCTGCTTTTTTGTTTTCTTGGGTCCGGATCAAATCCCCATCTGTCCATCAACGTGAACAATTGTGTCTGAGTCAAGAGTGCTTTGATTAAAAATGATATGGTTGGAAACACCCTCTTTCTGAGAAGAAATGAATAAGGAAATGGCCTTCATGTGTGAGCTTCTGGAGAGAGACTGTCTGCTCAGCTCGCAGGCCAGTCAAAATATGCTTTCTGGCAGGGAAATTAATAAATAGACCAGCTTCAATAGATGGAGATTTAAGGGCAAGAGACTAATGTTGTTCTAAAATTCTTTTGGGTTGGAGCTTAAATCCAATTTTAATGAGGTCATAGTAGAAAATTAATTTATTTTCTATCTTCCAAACAATATCTTCTTTGTTAAACAAGAAGATTGGAGAGAGGTTTTTAAAATAATTATTACTGGTATATGCTTAAAAATGTGTAAAAGCTCTGGCCCCTTTCATTTCCTGAAGACAATCATGTGATAACCTTAAGTGGACCACATAAATGTATCAATCTCATACCCCTAAGTGTTATGGAGAATTGAGAAACCTCCATACTTTGGCTTTCCTCTGTATGGGATGTCAAGAATGATATGAAAGGAGTGGTTTTGTAGTGAAAATACAAAACTGCTGAGTAACAGCAACATGAGTATACAGGGACCTGTTATGGAGTAGTCTCCAGTGGAAGTGGTGGAAACTCCATCACTCAAAACATCAAAGTCTTATGACCGTTGAGAGTCTCACAGTACCGGGTGTTTTTCTTACATCTCCAGCTTCTGGAATGGATGAATTTGTCAGCATTTCCACGTACCTTACATAAGCAAGCACACAGGCGAGCTACTGGCTTTCCTGCTTGTGGAGAAAAGCTTAGAAGGGAGACTCTAAGAGATTTAAATACTAAGAAATATGAAGAAGTAATAGCTCTTGATTTTGCAGACCTGGCACATCTTTTTGAAGCTGCAAGTTGGCCCATGCCTCAAAAAATAAAAGCAGCGGCCTGCAAACTGTTCACAATAAAGAAATGTTGGTGGTAAGAGGTGGTGTGGGCATCTTGGGATACCGACATCCTTTAAACATTGCCTGCTCACCCTTTGCCTGTGACTCTTTGAAAATGTGTAGGTGTTTGGTGTGTGTTTCACAGAGCTGGCTGGGAGGCAGTGAGGAGGCACAATGCGAGCGCTTGCTGAGTACAGAACTCCAGGGATCCACGTCTTGGTCTTGGCTTTGGGTCTGTCACAACTGGGGTGTGAATGTCACCCTACTTCTTAATTTTATGAGTGCTTTCTGCATTCTGTTTTCCATGTAAAGTGTGAAAGTCCTCCTCATCAAAATAAGCTCTTTTTTTAACAGCAACAGACTTAGCATCATACCCTCGAATGAGTAGATAACTGGCCAGTGGCAGTCACAGCTGACCCACGGGAAGATCAAAGGTGACTGATGGAAATAGGAGCCTCTTGAAGCAGATGATATCTGATGGCCTCTCACTGCGTGCAGGCAGGTAATGCTTAATCACATGTATGAGTCTCATCTGGATTTTGGAAGGAAATTAAGTGAAGGCAAGGCAGATATTTGGGGTAAGAGTGACTTGATGGAAGCAATGGTATAATAATGATGCATTAAATTACTCTATGGTGGTCAGGAAACAGCCTCTCTGTTCATCAGTTCCGGATAAATCTCAGTGTGGCTCCTTGCTGCAGACCCTGTCGTGACTGATAACTTCCAGCAAAGGCAGAAACACAGGGTACTGCAGATCTGTTACAAGTGCTTTTCAAGTGGCTGCAGGGATGTCTGGAGTTCTTTTATACACACCCTTCTGCGAAATCCACCCAGGATTTTGTGCCAGTGACCACACGGCCAGGGCACCATTAACTCTCTGGTGGCCATGGAACTCATGGCCTCGGCACTGAAAGCGAAGGGTGCACCCTGCCAGAGCATTTCATGCAAATTAAAATGCACTTGCAAGGAGATTCCTAAAACTTCACCTCTCAAAGAGACTGACCTAGTCCTGCTGGGATATGAAGCTGTGATTCCCAACCATGTTTCAAACTTGCTGCTTAGCCCCTTAAGCTATCACATGGCAACGGATGCCTGCACTGAATGGTAAAGGGTATTCTTTACATGCAGACGCAGTTTAATGTCTTGCCAAAGTTTTTTCACCTCCTCTGCTACCCTGAGCCATCACCTGCTAGTGCTTGTGGCGTGCAAATTAGGGAGTTTTCTTTATGAGTTGCACATAAAATCCACACCTCTGGTCATGCATGAGAAACTGCTGAAAGAGCCCGATAGAGCCCTGAACGTGTTCCATGTTTTATGGACAAGACCTTAAGATTGTTTGCTTTTCAGAACTGCACCATGTGTCATGCCTGACCCTGCTGGCACTCACAGATACTAAATGACACACTCTTGGCAGGGGACCCAGCTGGCTAATTATGCATGCAGTTTACCTACATACTGGCTTTAAAAGGAGCCCAATTAAATGATCCAAGGGGTCAGAAGAAAAATGAAGGCATTACTAGAGGAGTGAAACCTTTTCTACCTCCTGAGGCAAAACCAGCTCTTTTCACAGTGTTCAGGAAAAAACAAAACAGAGCAGATGTTTTCCCTTTAAAAAGAAGCATACTTTGCTCCTTGTTGGTGTTAATCATCATCACACTTGACTTCATTTGTGTTATTACAAAAAGAGGGATTCTCATGCTATTTGAATATTATTTTAATGCTGATCTTCTTCTCTTTCAAGAGCTGGCAGCTTCCATGGGGTTATTTTTACAGAAGCGCTAGTTTAGGTGAGTGAAGATAACATCATCTGTCTCTTCTTCTCTGCCTCGGTTGTTGATCGTTTTTTCTAGTTGGGCTGGTATAACCCTAGTGTCATTTAGGGAACAGAAGGGGCTTCCCAAATTAGTCCGTCTCCTAATTAAATAGACATTTCCTAATCGAAGTTATCTGTCTAATAAAAGAACAAAAAACTTAAGAACACTTATTACAACTTTTGACAACTGTGAGGGACCTTCCTGAGTTTTTAGAAGACCCACCAAGGGGCTTTGCATGGGCTGCTGTCTTGCACATGACGCCCAGCAGCACCAGTGCCCCACAGTTTGCAACTGCCCCAGCAGAAGCTGTGGTCCCGGCTCTGCAGGCCGGTGGTCACCAGGCAGTGCAGGAGCAGGGTTGGGGGGTTTCTAACCTTAAAGCATTTGCCCTCTCAGTTTTCCTCCCCAGCAGTGATGAGTTTTCTCTGGAGGTGCGCCCAGCTCTTTTGGGGAATCTACCTCTTGCTAAATAGGACATGAACTTGAGTTTCCTTGATTAAATCTTGTGGCACGCACACGTCAAGAGTTGCCCAGCAAATGCCTTCTGCATTTGACAGCGCGAATCCAAAGATAGCTCACGCTGCTGCTCTCTGGGCAAACTGTTTTTCCTTCTGGTGCCTATAAAATAGCTGGAAAAACTTCTTGGGGGAGAAAAATTTCTGGAAACTCTAAAGTGAGCTGAATTCCCCAAGTCATTACACTTGGTTAGTGTCTTTCACAACACTGCTAAGCTCTAGGTAATGGTATGCATAACCCCGAAAAGCAGAAACAGAAAGACAGGAAATTATGGCTGAACTAGTGTTTTTCTTAGGGCGGTTGTGCTCACTGTTGGAGCAGCCGGTGCCAGGTATTGTGAAACACAGTGAGAAGCCCCTTTTCAGCTAAGTTTCTGTTTAAAATTCAGTCAGATTATAGCAAGATATGGAAAGAAGACATATCCTGTAAAGGCAGGAAGCTGCTTCAAGAAGTGTCACTTGCCTCTCTGGGACTCTCGTGTACACTCAGGCCATCATCCCTGCAAATCTGACAGTGCCGCTAATCCCACAGCTCCGGCATCACAGGGAGGTTCCCTCACCTGTGTAAGAAGTCAGTTGGTGCTTAAAACAATCATGATGTGCTATTTGAGCTTTTAAGGATTTAGATCGCAGTCCTCATAACTGCGATTTTCAATATACTTCATATATTTCATATGAAGATGTATTTCTTTATCTAGTAACATACCATTAGGGCTGCTGCTTTAATGAGAACTTCAGGTGCTGCAACACTTGGGCAGAAGCTCTGCGTTTTCCAGTGGGTGCCTCTCTGGTTGACTCTGTCTGTCTTATGGGCCCTGCTTAAAAAATGCTCAATGTGTGTGGCAGTTCACAAAAATGCGAGTCTAATTGACAAGTCTTGTTACTGTGTGCACTCAACTGTCCTGTTTCAGGACACCCAGAAGATCTGATGAGCCCCTTGCTTGTGCTGATACCTGATGAACGTAATGCAGTGTTTAAAACAGCTTGAAGTCAGGCTAAGTCACCTGCCATCAGTTTCCCCGAGGGATATAAAGCACAGTAGAGCAATATTTGCTGAAAGCCATGTTAAGGGCTTGATGTGTTACTGATCTCCCACTCTTCCCCAGCCTGGTTTCTCCCCACAGCCTCTCCCCACCTGAAACTTTGCAGTCTGTGCAACTGGCCAGCCAAACCCCTGCTTTCTGCAGGTTATTCAGGCAAGGGAATGGCTATTGCTTTGGAGGAGGGAAGGAACAGCAGCAGGAGCAGCCCTTAAACCTTCACAAGTGGTGAAGAAATCAAATGCAGTTGTTGGGCAGCCACATGAAAGGATTAGAAACAAGGACGGCAAATTGCTCCCAAGTACATATTGACAAACAGAAGCTTGCAGCCTTAAACACTCCCCAACTAAAAGTGGCTTCTTCCCAATTTTGACAGAGAAATGGTGGAGTCTTATTGTACCATTTGGCTCCAATTGTTTTTTAAGGTCTTGATGTAGCAGCCAAATCTTTTTATTACAAAACAGATGAGTCTTGTGTGGCCCAAGGAGCTGTGCAGACAAATACCTGACATACAGTTTAGCGAGCGCCATAAGGAACAGATCAAGCCGTGCTCACGCGTGTTGTTCATTTACACCTTGCATCACACACAGCCCAGTGCCTTCATCTCAGCTTTGTACTAAATCTAGACAATGAGCCTGATTCACCGCTGCATTCCTTTATTTTTACCTCAGGATAATTCCATTTAAATCAGAGTATGGACTGGACTAACCCGGTGGTTTTTGTGCCAAAGAAATCAATGCTACAAGCCTTTGAGCTTCCTGACCTGCTGTTTTGCTTTAGCCTTCACTTTGGGGTTTTTTATCCTACTTGGGGATCTTGATGGGTTCATATTTGTTGGAGGCTCCTCTGTTGTCCCAAGAGAGCCAGTTAGGTGCTAGAATTAAGTACTGAATGACAGATTTTTCATAGCATGGGAAGAGCAAAACAAAACAGCTGTCTGCATAAACCTGGAGGAGCAGGAACTAGACTGCTCTTTAAAAATAAACTTGGCATTGGAGATGGTGACTGAGATAAAGTTATAGCCAAAAATGGTGAATACTTAGGATGCTCAAAAATATTCTTATGTTAGTGGTTTGCAAATGTGGGAACAATATATTCAAGCTTTATTTTCTTTAGCGTGTTCTTTGGCTTAAAGTGAAGTTCAACATTCAAAATGACCATGTAATAATGGAACCGTTTCTGTTGATCTGCTGTTTTTCTGTATTCAGTCAGATCCAGTGCCTTTAGAGCCAAAAAAAAGTTTTTACTGATTTTTACTTCTGTTAGCCTGAAAGAACCAAAACAATGGAGAATCAGCAAACTGAGGATTCAGTTATACAAATCCAAGTTCACTAAATTCACCTGTTTAAACTCATTAAGGCAGTGGGGTACCATGAATATGACCTACAGAATAATGCGTGATGAAGGTATAGGGCTGAAAGAACTCACACACACAAAACAGACTTTGATCTTGGTAATTTAACTCTTATTAAACAATATTTACCTATAATATACATATATTTCTACATGGATTTCAAAGTGAGAAGGAGTAAATATTCCATGATGGTCTTTTTACAAAGATGCTCTTCAGAGCCAAACTGTACTTTTGCCTCCACGGCAGCACTGATGGGTTCTCATTTGCACATACCACAGTAAGTGAAAATTAAGTAAAAAATTCCTCTTCCCCATCAAAGTGCCTCAGCCCTGGCCCAGGCTGAGCCGCTCCATATGTGAAAGCACACTACACAGTCCCCATGGTGTGTTTAGTCCTCAGCTCTGCTGTGGGATGGCAGGAGAAGGGAGATCATGATGGGGAGAAGATGGCATTGTATCAGGCAGATGCTTTTTCTACTAGAGCTGGGAATGAATTACAAGAACATTATTTGCCAGTGCTACCACCTATGCAGCAGCAAGTGATAACTTTGGTCACCATCTTCATTAGCTGCTGAGCTGCTCCTGTGAAAGGGGCTGTACAGCTGTCAGTGGCTGCCTTCATGGATATGTGGAGCAGGAAAAATGAGTGACAATGAAATTTCTGCAGTTGTGACTTCATTTTTGCATGACCGTAGCAAAAGGGGGGGCCATTTCAACAGCTTATGGGGTCTGTTTGGAAGGCCACGTCCCAAAGCACAGTTTGACAGTCTTTGTGCAGACACAGTTTTGACTGCGCACTGGGGATGCTAACTCCATATTGGAGAAGATCTGGGAAAACTCCATTTACAGCTCTGATATTTCATTTCCCAGGACCTTGCAAAACTGTTCCCCAGTTTTTATGTGTGAGAGTGTGTCTGCTCTGGTTATCACTCAGCTGCAGAGTACGAAGCCCAGATCCAGAGGTTAAGCTTAGCTTAAACTGTCTTAATCAACTCATTTGTGTGTCTAAACCATGTGTTCCCATCTTTGCCCAGTTTTCAGGGCGACACAAGAATGGGTCACAGGTACACAAATCTTTCAGCAGGGAGGTACTTGGTTTGGAGGCTGTGACAGAATATGAAACCAGATTAGTTTCATGTAACATTGTTTTCCTACTGGCACTTTCTATGTGTGCGTTTATCAGGGAAGCTGTGAAAAGCTGGAAGGCTGCTTGACAGGAACTTTGAAGCAGAGCTGAGGTCCAAGGTATTCCTCAATGCCCCAGCTGGGACAAGAAACGGATGCCTGTTTTTCTCTGTATCTCTAGTTTCTCTCATATGCAAGACCCAGTTAAAATGTATAGAGAAATGTGTCAGAAATACTATATGCTCTCTAGTAATACCTACATGCACTTCCACTGAATTCATTACAGTATGCACAAAACTTGTTTCTATTACGTTTCACAAAATATGTTGAAATTGTTAATTCAAGCACTCAAAACCAAGGACAGTCAAGAATTAATGTTGTAATTTTAGTGCAGCCTTTCCCCTCCCCTTCCTCCCTCCCCCCTTTATGCTTGATTCAGTTAAATCATAATTGCATTATCCTGTGCTGCTTCATCCACTGGATGCTCACTGGCTATTCAGGATTTTTATATTCCCTTTTAATATGTGGTCCCAGATGTTTTGTACTGCACATTATTCAAATGCTGCCAGAATAGGAAAGTTAATCTGCTTGTGTACATTTCCGTGGTGGCATCACCATCATATCTGAATGCTTCTCAAAATCAATTACTTCACCTTTGCATCAATGCTGCAACAGTCAATCGTATTACTAGCCTTTTTGCAACTAAGTAGAGAAGATATCTGCTCAGCTTCCATGAGATTCAGATGAGTATTTACAGACTAGCTTTCTGAACTGCATGAATTAGTCAGACACAGGCAAAGGTGCAGTCACACTAAGGACTGCAAACCATCCAGACATCGTACTGATTCCCACAACACCAAATGTTAAGCCCTTACTAAAATGAAAGGAGGAAGCAAGAGCTTCCCAGTGAGATGATTGTTATTTTTATGGCATTTCTAAGCTTCAGAGACATCACCCAGGTGGGTCAGGATGTCAGGATCTGAATAGCAACACTTTGAGCTGCCTAATGTGATGAAAACCTTACGCAGACCCTCTGCTCCTCCTCCTGTTTTGCCTCCTTGTGACCAGCAGAGCCTTAATTAGCTCTTGAATGTGTCCTGAAACATCAGGTGGAATTTATTCCCATCATTCTTTTGTGTATTCCTTTTTCCGTAAGCACAAAAGGAAACGTAGTGCTGTCTCGGAGGACTCCGCAGCTGGTATTACTTGTGGATGATGCCCCATCTCTTTTTGTTGCTGATGAAAACATGCAGGTCAGTGCTGACAAACACAGCTCGTGCTCTGCTTTCTGCAGTCCTAGGGAGGAGCTGGTCTGGCTTTCTGGGTGAAATCTCTTCGCACTGCTCTGACTGGAGCAGATCGCCGCTTGGGTGGCAGCCAGTTGCACGGCACATCTGTGAAATCTGGGGGCTGCCTGGTCTGAAGCAGTGTCACTGTTATATCATGTCCAAACTATTTGTGAATGGGAACTAATGGTGATACTTTCAGCAAAGAAATACATTTTCTGAAGCTCCATGCAATAGCTAGACTTGTGAATGTCTGGAGGCTATTTAAGAATTTCAGTATATGACTTTATATATGTACATGAGTCTCTTAATATCAGATTTCTGGCTTTTCAAATAATGTTAGCACTATACAATAGCATGCAAGTTGCACATGTTAGCTACAATAAATTGTAAAAAATTAAAATGTTAAGAGGTCCGTTATATCATATTCTCCTGCGAGTCTCTAAATATTTCATATAATGCTTTCTCTTTCGTGATGGCTTACTACCATTCATGAGAGCATTAGCACGCTAATCAAGCATTAGCATTAATCAAGAGATATTCAATCCTACTCTGAACATGTCACATGTCACAAAGAAGCTGAGATGCTGGCAGATATATATGCTTTACTTGTGAGAGCATCATTGCTTGTAGATCTTACACAGCAGTGGGAGAGGAATTATAAGAAAATAATTTTAAAATAGATGAAGTTTAGCAGACCTGAGCAAAATGGGCTGATAGTTGTCAAACTGAGCTACATATATCCCTGAAGCAATGGAGCTTCTGCTTTCTGGCAACTCAGATCACTGTTTTTTTTTTTTAAAGATCATTTTATATATCTATTTTCTCCTCTTTTGCCTTTGTGACTTCACATAGATGACACAGATTTTGAGAGAGATTTGAGACTTCCTGGCATTGTGATGCTGGAAACGGAGGCAGTATTTTATCAGATTTCCCTGCAAGCCCCAGACTTACCCTCCTAACTTAGACATTTCTCAGGCACCTACAACTTGGCCGATAGAAAAGGGACTGTAATATTTTTAACTGAACTGCTACGGATATAATAATGTCTGCAGTAAATTACATGAGAAGGAAGGACACCTGTGTTACCCCCTTGCTCGCCACAGGGCAGCGTTCGGAGGTGAGCACAGGCAACGGGGGAACATTTACGGTGCTGGAACAAAGACACAGTTGACCCCTGACATCATTTAAAGCTACTTGATGCCAAGGACTTCCTCGCTTTTTACGGATATTGAAAGAAATAAGTCATGGAAATGATGACTGACCCCAGCCATATGGGAGCAGAGAGATTAGCTGCTAATATGGAAAGTTACCTGGCCAGCGCTGAGATCAGTCACGAGGGAAGGGGGAGATCAGAGGGAGGGCTGCCGAAATCGTGAGGTAATGCGGCTGCTGGTGAAGAGGAGCTGGAGCTCAGGACGACTGGAAGAGGAGAGGAAAAGGGTTTTTTCACTGCTGAAGCCAAAAGTGTACGTCATAATGTGGCTGACTGACAGAGCTGCTTTTTCTAGGACGTGCTTGATATGATGGGAATAACAAGGATGAGGAAGTTACTGTGAAGTGCATGGGAGGAAAAGCAGTACATCAAGGACTAGCACAAGGCTGGAAAACCTCTGCCCAGTCCTTAGCAAAATATAGGCAAGAACAAGGAGTTGAGGGACAGGAGAAAGTCCACAGGGGCTTACGTGCAGGAGAGTTGGAGGAGAAACACAGAGCAGTCTGGTGCAGGAACGCTCCTGCAGACGGGGGTAGTGACCAGTGCTTTTCTGGGAGAGACTAAGGTAAAGAACAACATTAAGCCAATTAAAAATAGACAGTATATAAATAAAAGAATAAAATCTTTGTAGCAACTTGATTATGTGGGTTAATTAGGTGATACCACTCTTTATTTAAATACACATCCCACTGAAACCCAACAGGAGAACTTCACAGTGTGTTCTTGCAACACACAGGGAGATGATACAGTCTCACTAAAGATTATTTTCGTCTGGAATTTCCACTTTCCCTAAGCATAAGATTTAAACTCTCACTGAAACTGCTTAAATCGATTACAAAGCTGAGGTGTTGGGCTGAATAAACAACAAAAAAGGGACAGGTTTTAACCAAATTATAGATGTCTTATTGTAAAGAGAGTCAGCCAGTCAATATCTGAAATATGTAGACTTCAAATTTAGCAAATGATCATTGATACTAATTAATTGCCTTGGAAAAGACTGAAATACGGTTGCTAGGTGGATCAAAGCTTTAGACATCTATAGAACTGGAAAGGCAATAAAGGGTGAGAACAAGAGAAAACAAGAAGTAAGGCTGAAGTCAATTTTTTAACTTTCACGCTTGGGGCAATCATGATGTAATCCTGCTGAACCTGGCCTGAGAAGAATATTCAACGTGAGAAGATGCTTCTTGCTGAAAGGGAGTGAAGGAAACATGCACGTATTGGTGAAGGGTTGTGGCACACAGACTCAAATGCAGGAAATAAGAAATTAGCATGGAGCTGTTCACATGAAAGATCAGAAAACATATTGTGTGGGATAATATATTGTGCAAGGTCATTCCTACACTTGTTATGAATTATTTTAAGACATAAAGAGTCCATGTCTATATTTCTGTCTGTCCCAAAGTGGAACTTCTGGTGAAATCAGATATCAGGTTTTTTATAGTCAGATTAAATGGAAGTTGAATTTCCTCTCCAAAATATCATGAAAATTAAGATTTTTATTAGAATGAGTCTTTGCTTTAGGATTGCTTGAAAGACACTGTGTGGATCACTGTGCAGTGTCCCATAAACCAGATCTATAGAGGAAAGTGATAAAGGACAGAAGTGGAACTAAGACATTAAAGCTTTATCTCACCTTTTTTTTTTTTTCTTGTTTGTTGCTTGCTGTTCAGTCCTGGTAATTCACAGGGGTTTGGATAATTTTCATCCTGAAAACTGACTGACACAGTTAGTATATAAGGTAAGCATTATGTTAGCTTAAGTTTTTGGTAACTATGGAAATCTGTCACTCTTAGAGCTGTCTTTTGCTTCCATTCTTGTCTCTGACTTTGGTGGCTGAAATTTCTTTCAGTGTCATAAAATTAAGGTTGTAAAATTCATATTGTAACTTTAACAGCCACATCTGTTTTAAACATTTTTGTTTTAAGAACCCAATGTGAATTTAATGACAAGGCAATAAAAGTAAAAGTTGAAGGAAATTATCACAGATTTGTAAAGCCATAAGATATGTTTCTGCACTTTTGTGGCCATCAAATTACAAAGAAACAACCCAATTGCTTTTATTGTAGCAATTCTGCTCTTAAAGCATTTCATAGTTTAATCTATTAGCAAGAATTAGCATTTCATTTACATCAGTATTAATAATGACAATTATACCCAGGTGTAGGATATTGCCATTAGCATACAGACATCTACACTGTGCTCAGAAAAAAAAAAGTTCTCTACAGTGCTGCCACTGTGTTTGACAGTAATAAATGATAAATTATCAGCATATTTTGTGTGCCACCAGATCGATCTACAGAATCAAGAATGTAACAAAAATCACTTTTGCCTTCAGTATCTTGTTACAGATCCAACCTTTCGGGTGGTGTAAGGCAAGATGAGGTGGCTGTTTATTGCTACTCAGACCCCATCTGTACAGCAGAATCAGCAAAGAGATGAGGGTGGAAAGGATCTCTGGAGACCACCTAGGCCAGCCTCCTGCTCAAAGCAGGGTCAGCCAGAGTAGGTTGCTCAAGGCCATGTCCAGTTGGGTTTTGAGTATTTTCACAATCTCTCTAGGCAACCTTGTCCAGTGCCCGACCACCCTCACCATAAAAAAATGGGTTTTCATATGTTTTAATGGAATTTTTCATTTGATTTTGTGCCCATTGCCTCTTGTCTTGTTACTGGATATCACTGATCCATCTTCTCATCTGCCTCCCATTAGGTATTTGTACACATTACTAAGGTCCTCCAGGAATCTTCTTGAGGCTGAATAGTCCCAGCCCTCAGCCTCTCTTCTTATGTTGGATACTTCAATCCCTTAAGCATCTTTCTTGCCCTTTGCTGGACTTGGTCCAGCATGTCCATGTTGTACTGGGGAGCCCAGAAACTTTTAGCAACAGCCCATCAGAAATGACAATCTGAATCTGATGTTTAGTACCTCTGACACTAAATCTCCCGGTCCTTCTCTGCCTCTCCTCCTGGTCCTTTTCTGTCTGATCTCTGTCTCTGCTGATAAATGGAGACCAAACGGAAAGCTGTAAAAATCTGTCCTGTGAATCCTTTAACATTGTATGTAATGTTTATCAAATCAGAGTCACATAAACATTTATGTAAATCAATTAGGAGCGAGCAGCCAGCGGTCAGGATTGCTTTCAGTATCACTTTCGTACCTAAAACCATTCCAGGCAGACCTGGTTAACCCAGTCAATATGTTAAAAGCTGTCTCAGTGCCATCTTTTATATATGTTTGCAGAACTCATTATGGCAGAGGAAAGGAAGGGGTTTTAAAGAAGGAATTCAATGACTAGAAGCATTTCAGCAACCTATCCTGCCAAATGTAATTGGTACCATGGCCTGACTCCTGGCATCTGGTTGTGGCTCAGCTGTTGTTATGGCTGTCAGTTTGCAGAACTGTCAGTCTTCTACAGTATTTAATAAAGCCAATGCAAAAACACTTTCTTAGATAAGATTTTGCAAAGAAACACAGGCTCTATCTCACTGACAACTATTTCAGATAAAGTGATTTAATGAGTATTTACAAGCAAGTTGCTGCTCCTGGCTTTCAGCGTTCACCACCAGTGCAATAGTTAAAAAGTTTGTTGAAAGCAGTTCCACTCAGGACAGACTTAAAATTGCTTTATACAGTAGATCAAAGATAAGAAAAATAGTAGCACTGTAGGTTT
>JAOXNO010000005.1:10440323-10475951 GCA_028565335.1 Limnodromus scolopaceus
CAGTTCCACTCAGGACAGACTTAAAATTGCTTTATACAGTAGATCAAAGATAAGAAAAATAGTAGCACTGTAGGTTTAAAATGTAATTTGATTCTTAGAGGGGCAACACTGAGCTCAAAGGAGTTTCTGTTACACCGGTAAGCGATGCAGTAAGTTACCATAATACAGGGTTAGCATGCTCAGAGCTGCTTGTTTTCTTGCTCTATTGTTTCAAGATTATAATTTTCAATTGATAGATATGTCAGCTAGCAAATGCATAAGGAATGCATATTTCACCGGTTCTTTTTAATTGCTCAACATAACTTATGTATAGACAGGATATGGCTTTCCATTGGCAAATTGACATACGTTTGTGCAATTTGTCTGTTTTGTCTGCAAAATTCCATGGATTAAGTTAAAAGCATCTGCTGCAAATTTGATCCTAGTAGCTCCGCTTGGATATAGAAAGGTGCTAATAACTTGCCAAAATTTACGGAGCCTAACACTGTACTCTCTGACAGACTCTCTGAAGTCTTGAGCTGATAAAAAAGCTTTCAATTAAATATAAAAAAACTTTTTTTATATTATAGACTTGACTTCTGTATGATAATTTGTCTCGCCTGTGTGCGTTCACTGATGGCATACAAAACAGGTAATTACTTTTAATGCAAGAATGCACCCAATTTGTGTGCACCCCATTTGTGTCAGCAGTGTGCACAGATTCCTGTTTTGCTTGTTCAGTAGTTGTGAAGCACATCTCACGCAGGAACTTCACATACTCATAATTTACTTTCTCTGTATGTTTTGGAAGATCTGGATTGGTAGACACCAAAAGAGCACAACTTGTAATAGAAAATATTATCCCAATCCAGAAACAACCTTAGTCTTTATTTTCTATGAAATCACAGGTCAAAATTTGCACAATAGTGGGTCAGCTGAATTGCAGGAGAAAAAATTAGGACAAAAAAAAAATCAACTTAAGTTGTACAAGCTACTGGATCCACTCCATTTCTCAAGAAAAATGTCCTGAGATCACAGTGTAGTCAGTAATTTAGTTATATGACTTGTAGATATATACTTCTGTCATTCATAATGCAGCAGTGTCATATTTAATAAAACTGACAGTGCATTAAGTACTTTTGCCTGGTTAATATGTTATTCTTCACTTTTTGCCATGAACAAAATGAAAGATGTACAGGAAAAATTCCCTTTTTTTCCCAAATATTTTTAGTTCTATTTTCTGTCCTCAGAAAGCCTGGGGTGATACCTGCTGCATTTTAAGGTTGAGAAAGTGAAAATGTGAATGCTGCTCTTTGATTTTAATGAAATCTGGGGCATTCAATATTATTATTTTTTATTTATTTGGTTGTAAAAGAAATACCCCAAAGGCCACTCTTTCCTTCACTGGCACTTATATTTGCCTCCTGACTTCAATAGGTTTTATTACAGTTTGAAACTGAGATTGAATTTTTTAAATTTAAAACAAAAAAATCAGCTAGAAAATTACAGAAAGAATAGAAAAACAGTGACATTTGTTCCATTTTTACCAGCGGCAGTAGGTTTCATGCAGTATTAATGAGCAAAGAATTTGGATCTAAAAATGTAATTTGGTTTCTTATTTCTCTTTTCTGTCACTTCCACTGAAGAAACAGACTTACAATACGTCTTCGCTTGCTTAATGCTATTGCTAATTGCCCAGATGGGACTCTGAGAGACCATTAAGTGTCTATTGATTGTAATCAGCTTGCCTATGACAGATGAAGTTGGCTCTGGATGTTTTTGTTCTTTTTTTTTTTAACCCTGTCTGGTGCTGTAAACTGAGGTCTTCATGCTCTTGTTGCCCACGACTTTCCTGCATTGTCTCTCATACCTTTTTCCAACTTTCCAGGATACTTTTTGTTATTCAGGCAGCTGAGTCTGTCGGATGGCAAGTGCTGTCCTGCAGGATCGGTGCATCTAACCCTGTGACTATTTCACTCCTGAGCATCCGTGGAGTGTGGTTGCTGGTATTTGCTGTTGCTGGGGTTCGATTGTTGAGAAATTGAATGTGTTGAAAATGCTGTTTTGTAGAAGTGATGGCTGCCTGGGGCTCTGCACCCGTGTGTACCCACACCACTGTTACGGGATCGGGGTCTGCTCCCATGGTCACCTTTTTCTCAGGTGAAATATGACATTTAATGTTTTTATCAACAGTCATCAATACTTTGGAGGATGAAGGTGTGCCCATCCTGTTTGGTTGTTAGCTAACATGAATTTGAGACTGCTTAGCGAGTCATCCATGTCCTGCTTGAAAAGTGTGTCACGTTATCCCTGCCCCCGAGGAAGAGTAAAAGGTCTGCTCAGCCTCCCTCTAGCTGGAAACCTAAATCTCCGGGCAGTGTTTCGTACATTGTCCAACAGCTAAAGAAATTGCTGTGTTAAAAATAGAAGCTGTCTACAAATAAAGAGGAAGAAGGAGCTGGGGAAACGTATGGTTTCAAGAGCATAGCAGGTGGTGGGACTGAGTGGAAAAGAAAAATGAGAAACACCGTGTAGGAAGAACAGATGCAGGGGAAAAAATGAAGAGAAAATTATCCTCTGGAAAGGAAAACAAAGGCGGCAACAAAACTGTCAGAAATAAAAAAGGAAGTCTAGAGTCATAAAATGAGTAAAAATAGGTGTGATAATGGAGGTGGGGAAAAAGGTGGTGTTTCCCAAAAGCCCTCGTGCCCCCTTTGGGCAGGCTGCACAGGCTTCCTGCAGCTGCCACTGGTGGGACTGGAGACCCCAGGATGGGACCTTGTGCAAGTGAAGGGAAGGACTGGAGCTCAGTGGCACACGTGAAAACAAGGCTCCCTGCTCTGCAAGGTGAAAATTGTGGCATCTGCAGGAAATGCTGCTCTATAACGACAGGTCGGTGCAATTGCCATAACTGGGAAAAGCGTCATGCTGATCTCTCGTGCTCTGACCACTCAGTCAACTGACTGGCATCAGGTCATGTTGCTTCCCCCGATTCACCACTGTTACTTTCTGTTTCGGCCTGCTCAAACCCTAGTTTGATGATCCCGAACATGCCTCGTGTAAACCTCATCCTTTTCTGGCTGTTTCCTCAGGAGAGACAACTGCTTGCCCCCGTAGCCCCCTTGTTTTCAATGCACTTGAAAAATTGTTGTAACACATTGAGCCGCGCGATCAGGTTTCAGCCCAGTTCGGGGGCCGGCACGGGCTCTCCTGAGATGCCTCATTGATTCAAAGCACTTACAGTGACCTACTGGACTCTGTGTAATATAAGGTCTGGCCGTGTCGAGGAAATGTTCCATCTGTGTCCCGCAAGCGGCTCGTCCGTGCCAAGGTCAATGTTGGCAGCTCAGCCCGAGAAGCTGTTGCTCGTGGGTCTGGTCGTATGATGCTGCCTCTGGAGCTGTGCATGCAGTGGGCACCAGTAGACACGTGTGGGTCTACGTGGAGAGCGTGAAGCACGTGTTAATCTCTAGCATCCAAAGGGCAGGGAGAACTGGAGGCAGACCTGCTTTTTTGAATCGGAATGATTCAAATTTTGCTCTTAACTCAAGAACCACCCTTATCTTCACAGTGGCGTTGACTTAGGGCCGAGTTTGGCCTCAGGTCCTTGGTAAAAGAGAGACCAGGGTTTTCCTTGAAGCGTTGGGTTGGAAATATGTGAAAATAATGGCCAATGTTCAGCAAGAATCCGGCGTGGCTGGGTGAGCCCCACTTTACACATCAGTCAAGTCTGAGCCGTGGACCTGCTGTCTCCTAGCAGAGGACACATCTCCCAGCGCCAGACACACGTAGTTCCCTGAGGCTGGTGCAAGGTGTGGGCTCTGCATCCCGCAGCCCTCCAGGCCCCCTGGGATACCCAGGGTTGGATGCAAACGGAGACCCTGTGCTCTCCTCCTGTGCACTCCCCCAAGGGGAAGGAGCACATTTACCATCTGCACAGCACAGGTGTGGGTCCCCGTGCAGACGTGCCCCACAACCTGGCAGAGCTCTCACACTGCCCGGGTTGTTCTGCCGGGCTCCCGCGCCGGCACACAGCTGTGGGGAGAGGGCCATCTGCACCAAGCAGCGCCTCTGCGGCACGGTACGGACAGACCTTGGGCTTCAGTAGCAGCCATTCAAGAGCTGACATGAACTAATTTATGAGAAATTGCTTTTAGCAGGTGCTAACCTGTCTTGACCACGGATAATAGGATAGTTGCTATTGGGAATCAAACCAAAGAGCCATAAAACCTAAATATCATTACGCAGTTTGCTAGAGAGCACAGCTGTTGCACTGTCATCATTTCTCTCCACCGAAGACGCACCAATTCCTGCTGAATTCTGGCCAACTAAATGCCAGGAATTAGAGCCATGCAATCACAGTGTAGTAATTGCCACTTCAATATTATTCAATTCTCTGTGTGTCTGGCTACCACGTTGCCAAACGTGGTCTTGACACACACTGCAAATCTCTCTTCTTTGCTTACCCTCTCACATTTTTTCGTTAGAGCTAAAACAAGAAGTGAGTATTTTTTCCCCTTCAGTCTCACCATATACGTCACTAATAGGACTTTTCAAAACTTTGTCAGTCACCTTCCATAACAGCCTGAGGAATACTGCAGGGACATCTCTAGTAGCTGGATACAGGATATTGTATTTCTTAGTTTGTCCAGTTGAGTAATTGCTTGGAGTAGCTTTGTGGACTTACACAACTGTTACTTGGAAGGAAGAGAAAAGCCAGTTGGGGAATCTAAATATTTCTAGGGTGACTTACAGAAGAATCAGGTTAAAATCAACAGGTCAGGATTTGATTTGAGATCATAAATTAGGTGCCCGGAGAGAATTTGTTGGGAGGAACAACGTTCAGCATATTGAATTCATCTGAAAAATCACTGTTTGTTGGTGCACCATTTTTCACCATTAAAATAAAATGTTGCTCCTGCTTTTTGCATTTAATGCAACTTAGCTGGAGATAGTGTTGAAGAAAAGGGCGAGAATCAAAACTGCTAAACTCTCTCCTTGTTGTCTCTCTTATTCTGGAGAACGCATTCCTGGAGGTGATAGTCTTTGATAGCACTATAGGGCTGGAGCAGCGAGCTCAGTTCTCACCCTGGAAATCATCCGTCTGCATCAGTAGCAGCAGGGAGCTGAGCCCAGAGAGGAGCTCATTTGGGCAGCAGCCTGCGCGGCGAGCAGTGTATGCTGCTCGTCAGTCTGGCATCCCTCACTAACACCAAATTTGCTTTAAGGATAAAAAAAACCTGAAGACAGAATGTGGTTGAGAGTGAACATATGTTGGAAGTTCAGCTTAGGTAATACAATAAGCTCTTCAAGAGTGGATTCTCTTTCTTCTCAGTGTAAATAAATACTCACGATAGCCCCAGACATATTCATTTTCTTGCGATTCTCCCTCTTCCTTATCAGAGGTGGTGTCCTGTCCGTTATTGACGTGGGCTCATTTGTGAGCCTGTGCTCTTGTCCATATGTGCAAGTCACTTAATAAGATGAGAAGCAATGTGTAAAATAACAAGAGTGTTGATGTAAAGTTCTCAAATGGCCAGCACTGGGATTAATTGTTAATGGCCTATTGACACAGAATATTTATTGATGAACAACACAGGGTTCCAGTAACACCAATACAGGGTTGTTTTGGAAGGTTGCATCCTTTTTTATTTTTTTTTTTAAAAAAGATCATCATTTAATTAGTAAAATGTGTATTACTGGTGTCTGTTACGGAGTCTCTTACTGTGGGTGTAGGAAAGTGTTCACTTTGAAGGAAACAATTTGAAGTAAAGAAAGACCCTCTAAAATCACAGTAGATTTTTTGAAAGGCCTGATGAGATTGTTACCGCTAACAGCTCTTTTAAAAATGCTTGATAAGATAATTAGGAAGAAAATAAAATTTTATGCTTTGGGGTATAGATTGATCAAAAAAATCTTTCCCATGTACAGCTGTCTAGTTAAGTATTCAAAATGCAAATACATGTACATGTGAGTGAGTGTGATTTTTCCAATCCTTGGAAA
This sequence comes from Limnodromus scolopaceus, assembly GCA_028565335.1. Lineage (NCBI taxonomy): Eukaryota > Metazoa > Chordata > Aves > Charadriiformes > Scolopacidae > Limnodromus > Limnodromus scolopaceus. The sequence continues at coordinate 10,446,306 of JAOXNO010000005.1, forward strand.
CATTGGTAAGCGGGAGCGGCAGAGTGGACCAACTCCATCCCCATCCCATGTCGCCAGGGATGGGAGCAGCCCTGATCTAACAGAGGCAGCAGATGGGCGACCAGGCTGTGCTGGTTGTTCAGAGGAGAAGGGATTATTTCTGCCCTAGGTTCCTCCTGGTCAGTCGGAGTCTGGTCATTGGGAACATGTGATGATCCGGTGCATGTGCTGTGGGTCTGTTTCTCTCTTGGAACAGAGCTGAAGACGTTGTGATAAACCAGTGGTGCTTCAGCATGTCCAGATTCGGGTATGGATTAAGGATGTCTTTCCTCAGGAAAAGCAACCAAAAAACCCTGTACCTCTACAGGACAGCATCAGTTCAACACCAGGTCTGCTCTGCTGCTGCCGCTGCCACCACACTGAGCCGTGCTCCCGATGCTGCGTGTGGAGCCAGGGGCTCCACCTGCTCCAGACCCCCCAGCTCACCCCTGAGCACCAGCTCACCAGGGTGACTGAGGACACCGCATGAGTTAGAAACAACTGAGCCTGACTCTCCATTCCCAAATGGAGACTAAACTAAATATGGTTTTATGGTAGTTGACCAGAATTAATGAAACAAGCTGGAACAAATGGACAAAGTTTTAGAATAATTCTTCCAATGTCAACAATTCTCCAGGAAAACTGTTCCCCTGGACTCAGTTTTTAATAGCAGTGTACTTTGCACAAATCTTCACAGAAAAATGCTCCCAGGATAAGTAGTCAGTGGAGTTACTGACTCCAGAACTACCTCGGAGTAACTAAGGGAGCTGGTCTATCTAAAGGCTTGGTGCTGTACAGGCTGCAGAGGGCTGATGGCGAATGGGACGGGAACACTGAGTGAAAAGTCAGCTCCTTCCCCAAATTCCTCTGTGGGTGGCAGTCAGGACTGCAGCGCTGTGTGCGTGGTAGTCCCTTCCTGATCACTTCAGTAGATACGTGCTCATTGTCTTTACAGCTCATGTATAGTATTTCCTGACTGATTCCTACAGATTACGTGTGCTATTGTTTTAAGGAGAATAACAATGAAAAAGATAGTGGAATAAGACAAACCTGTTCACTGCAGTTAGAAGGATGTGCTGGCACACTGACACAGGCAGGAAAGCCGGTATTGATACATACCTGCATGGACATATAAGCAAATATAACCTTAAAGATGTAGATGTGCAAGTGCACATCTACACAGACACAGACCTACATATACACAGATTTGATAAATCTACAAACATATATACATACACCTACGCGACAGACTGTATAGATGTGTGATAAATGCACATTCTTGCTCACCGGCAGAAAGGCAGGTACCACGCTCTGGTAGGTGTGTGCACAGACGTGCACAGATGCCGCCTGTAATTCTAGACCATCTAACCCATGCACACACACATCTGTTGGCGAGCGCAGGGCAAAACAGGTATCAACGAACTGACCTCTAAGTCTGGGCAAGTGAATTGAAACCCAGAAGCAGCAAGGCTGGGGCTTTTAATGAAGTGAATGAGAAATGAAAAAAGAGAGATTGAAAGTGCCTGGTGCTGTGATACATAATTGATGAGACTCCAAGCAGGGCTTCAGTGTCTAATAAATTATTAAACACTGACTCATTAGGGAAAGATTTCATTATAGGATAATTTAATTAAACGACAGGCAAAAAAAGGAAAGAGCTTTAAGGGACTGAGTCCTTCTGGTTTTTCCACTGATGATTTAAAGAGAGAGGAGCCAAGAAACGATCCTTGGGGTGGGGAAGTTGTTTATTGTGCACGAGAGGACCGATCCTCGGTTTCTTTGATGCTTACATTTTCATTTTCCTGTTGCAAAGTAGATGTGGGCTTTTGTTGTTCTTGTTTAAAGGCATTTTGCAGACACTTTTCCCTGGTGTAAAAAACAGCGATTACTGCAGGGCAGCTGAGAACTGACCCTGGCAATGCTGTCCCTTGGTGACAGAAATGAGATAGTGCAGGGCTGGAGCTGTGGCTGAGGCCAAGCTTTGCTCCCAGGGGCTCTGGTGGGGCCAGGACTGGGGTGACCTTGGTCCATCACTCACCAGCCCCTGCCAGCCACCCTGCTCCAGGGGACAGGACGGCACAAGAGGGCGTCCAATCTCAGTTTTCAATCTTGATAGAGCCAGAGGCCTTGAGCTGAGCCAGATCTCCAGCCTGGCAGGGCAGAGGGTCCAGGTGCCTCTGCCTTTGGCTGACCTCTGTACCTCCCCAGGGCACCTACTCATTGTCTTTCAGAGGAAGTCAAGTCCCTCTTAACATCACTATCCAAGTAAATATGGAAGGCAGTGTACAAGACAAGGACCGCTCGTGGTGTAGCTCACAGGTGGATGGTGTCACCAGCCTGGAGAACAAGAGCAGAAGAAAAAGCCAAGTCAACGCTTCTCAGCAGCTCAGGTGTGTTTGGATCCAAGGGGCTTTTTTTTGATCCCCATTAAAGAGAATGAAGCTGCCATCTAGATCCCTGAAGGCAGGTTGAAGGGACACTGATCCTCTGGTGAATATTTGGCAGCAGTGAGAGGGCTCTGTGAGGTAGGGCCAGGGTGTGCAGCTACAGCTCCCTTGGGTTCCCATGTTGTCTGGCCTGTGTAGAGGGGAGAGGGCCCAAAAATCACCTTACAGACACAGTGGACAGCAGGGGCAGGGAAAAGAGATTTTCCTGTGACTGGAGGGGAGATATGTTTTCATTTGACATTTTCATCATCACAAAAAAAAAATATTGTACAAAGAGTGACTTTTTTCTTCTCTTTTCCTAAAGGGTGGTTGTTTACCCTGATGAGTTTATTGCTCCATCTCGGTTAGGTAAGGACATCAAAAGGGGCAGCTGGGAGGAAGGAGACAGGTTGGTCACTTCAGAGAGAGCCACGGGACAGCAGCGATAGCGAGCTGAGAGCCCAGGGGGATTTCCTTCTGCATCTGTTCTGGTGAAGGTTGGTGAACCTCACTAAGTTCTTTTTCACCCTCTTCTTGCTTAAACAATGTCCAAAAGAAGCATAACTACAAACTCATTGGGTTATTTGATTGCTTTGCTCAGGACATTCAGCGGGACGGTTCCCCAGCTGCTGTCTCTGCACAAGGAGGTTTTCAAGATGGAACAGACAAGGTCAGGTGCATCCAAACTGATAAATAAAACAACAAGAACTTGCAAAATGACAAGCATAGCAGAAGCAGAAAATCCTCATTTCCAAGCAGCTACATTCAGTATCTGTTTTACTTTGGAAAGATGCATGCAGCTGTCTAACATTTGCTCAAGCCCTCAATTTTGGGCCCCGTTTCAATTCCTTCAGGCTTTCCTAGAACCAGAGCATTCTGCAAAGTAGGCTAAACTAAGGCTGAAATTTTGCAAAAACTGTGAGGTTATTGCAAAACCAGTAACACCTCATTTCTTTTTTTTTTTTTTTTTGCACAATGTAACAGTAAAGAGCACATGAAAATTATCTTTGATTGAAGGAATCTGTTCATCTCTTCACAGGGAAAGAAGAAGAGGGAAGGAATGGTGAACACAAAGGTGATGAAGGCACATCAGGCTGTGTTAATAAAAGCACAACCAGTAGGCTGGAGAAAATGGTGATTCCCCCCTGCTCCACAGCTAAGTGATCCCTCCTGGAGTGAAATACTGGTTCTGGGCTCCCCAGTCTAAGAGACCAATAAACTGGAAGGACCCCAGTGAAGGGCCACTAAGATAATCAGGGTGCTGGAGCAAGCAGCTGGGTGAGAGCTGTGGAAGGCTAATGGGGATCTTAATTGCTCCTAATTGCCAGGCTTTTCATAGGGATTGCTACAGGTAATTTTATTCCTCCAAGGATATTTCTGGCTATCAAATTGTAATAAAATGCTCAGCTAGACCTCATTGTTAAGTGTATAGTAAGTTGGAAAAATACCTTTGTCTTTTATCAGGAGAGGAGATTTCTTCATAAATATAAAATTGTACTTAACTGCAGTAATTTGCCAGCAGACTACTCACAGGTCCTCCCTATAAATGCGGATCTTTTGGGGTGCTTGTTTACTAGTTGTGACAGAAAAACAGGAAATGGCTGGGATTTGGTGCTGGAATGCAACCCTGCGGTGAGTGTGGTTTGAGAGATTTGGGAAGTCCCCCAGAAATGCCAACTTTTTTATTATTGTTCAGAAAAGAGAGCGCCAAGGAAAAAAAAAAAAAAGCCTGTCAGACAAAGTAGGAATCTGACAACATCTGTCTCTTTAAAATCACCTATAATTGCCTGAGAGAAAGGAAACCAGTCCAAAAACCACTTAAGTGCACCACAAGAAGAGATTATTCTGTCTGAGACTGTGTCAGCTTTGGTTCAGAGTCTCATTAGATCCTGGCACAAAGCTGTGAATGTGCATGAAAGAAAAGACTTTTCCTAAGTCTTTTTCTGCAGAGAAAGCCAAAACCTGGCTATTTCAACTTAAAAAAATGCAAGAGATGATAGAAAGTATGAGTGCTTGGCTGTCTGGCCGAGGCTTTTCAGGTTAGCTTCATGGAAGCTCACCTGCTAAAACAGAGAGACTCTAGAAAACTTGTGGCAGCCAGAAAGTCCATCACCTGTAATCACTGGCTGGGAAGGATAAATGAAGTTCTGCAATCATACTTGGACCTGTCTCACTGTTTGAAATTAAGGAACCTACTTAATCCCTTTAACTGGTAAAAGGTAAATCCCTTTAACTGGTGACCTGGGAAATGGAGCTGGGATGCTTAATTTCAACAGATAAGCAAGTAAAAAAACAATTAAGCAAAAAGACAGTGGAACAGATAGAGCAGATCACAAAATTAACTGCAATTAACATATTCCGAATCATACTCTTGAACCATCTTGCAGCAGCCTGATGCATGTTCGTGGCTTCCATTGCTTGTGGGTGTAGTTCAGTGTGAATTTGCTGTGTTTAGTACTGGGTGGTTGGCACGGGAACAGTCTCCTTAGTCTCTGGAAAGCTCAATCTTTAGTGTTGTATTTTCTTTTCAAGAACTCCCTTAATGAATTCAAAATTGCCTTTCTGCAAATATTCTTTGGCAGATCATAGTGTGTGAAATAGAAAAGCCTCTTCCCCTTCCCTTACAAAAACTTTCACTTGAGCATTTCTTGCTACTGCGCATGAAATGTCTGATAAGAATGTAGATAGATGCTGTGGTCACAATTTCCTTCCTCTGGCTGACAATGAGCATCAACTATTTCATTTCAGAAAGGATGCCACATGCTCACGTTCCCATTGGTGTCAGAAGGATTACTTTTCTGATTACTTCTACTTACTCTCAAGGACACTTTGGGAAAGAAGACAATCAATGAAGCTGAAGAAAACTGTCTTAATGTAAATTAAGATTTTTGCATGACTGCCCAAATGCAGTGCTCGCTCAGTTCTAAGAATTCAGTAACAGAGCTATGAAGAACTCCTGAAGTCTCCCAGTTTTATGCCGTGAATTTTGAACTACCAAGGATTTATAAGTTTGGCTTAGTTTGCATAGATGCTCAGAAGATGATGCTCTCTTTGGTCTGCAGAGGGAGCAGAATATTTTCTAAGGAAAAGTGTTTCTGAGGAGAGTTTTAGGAAAATTTGAAATCTTATGTGGATTGCCTGTCAACTGATGGATCAGGCTTTTTCTCTTGGATGAGGAAGAAAAGAAGTATGAAATGGGTAAAGAGGAGAAGAGGTGAGGAGAAATACTTCCCCCATGTTCCTTGACTTTTGCATACATTTATTGTTGGCTCTAGATGCACAAGACCAAGTTTTTTCTCTAATTTATCCCAGAGTAAGTCCAGAGTGTCTCTACTAGTGTTCACAGGTACCTTCTTGCCTCTAAACAAGTCCCTCTTTTTGCTTTTTGACTTTGTCCTCAGCTGAGGTACCACAGCTTGGTTAGGTCTTCAGTTACCACTTCGGTGGCTTCTAGTTACAGAAGAGCTAACGTTCATCCTGGCACACCTTCTTAGGGCTCATCACTGCAGTGATGTTGGCATCACAGCTTGCAGACTACATTTTTCCTGGCCATGCTGATGATGGGGGATTACTGCAGCAGAGCTGGATTTGGCACAAGCCTCCAGAGCCAGGCTGGCAGGAGCACTGCGGTCACAGGAGGTCCTGGCAAGGGAGGTGTCACAACTTCCAAGTCCACTAACCCCTTCTACCCTGTCACTGAACCGGGGCTTGCATGAAGAAGGTTATTTGGGAATCCTGTTCCCCAATGAAAATTGTTCCAGGTAAAAATGTCCTTCTCTGCCTTCCGTTAGCAGGATTGTTATGATATTTCTCAATCCTTAAAGGAAAAGCAGTAGAAAAGAGATTTATCTAATGGAATAGGTCATTTGAGGAGCTCTAGTTATCTATGCCTAGTTCATGGCATTCCCACAGTTTTGTTTGGTGATCTTTAGAAACCATGTAACCTCCTGCCTCAGTTTCTCCAAATAGAAAATGTGGAAGTCTCCCAGATGTGCTGTGAAACTTACTGGTTGTCTAAAACTTGCCTGGGAATGGAAAGACTGTCCTTCGCACCCACGGCATCTTTTGAGTCAAAAGTCTCAAACTGCTTTGTAGACATTACGTAGCCCCAAAGCCTGCAAGTCAGGCAAACAAGACTGGTTCTAATGGCGCGAGGGTGGGACAGACAGACATCCATCTCAGCAGTACTATCATCTGATGTAAGTACTGGGGGCATGTCATTGGGATGGGCGTAGTGCTGGGGAGGGAAGGGTGGTGGGCGGCTGGTGCTGCTCAGGGAGCTTTGAGAACAGCCCAGAGCCTCATCCTCTGGCTGGAGCAGCCTCACCGGCCGAAATAACCCCACCGAATTGGGGTTGATGTTTTTCCCCGGAGCCAACTGCCCTGCACTGAGGTTTGAGAAATAGTTTCTGCAAAGCCTTCAGAAACTTTTTGGGTGGAAGTTGTGGTGGCAGAGTAGTCTTTAACATTATTATTCTTCTTTGTTATCATAATGATTGTTTTGGAAGATTTTGACTTGCTGTTTTTCAAAGAGATTTTCTACCTGATATGCAGAAAACCACCCCGAGGGGGAGGAAGAACCCTCTCCAGTGAAAGGCTCCCAGTTACAGCCCAGAGCAGAGACAAGCCCCTCTTTTATTTTGCTAGTCTACCTGCTTTACAGGCTGATGACTCAAAAGGATTTAAAACCTTTCTGTCTCTTCGTTTCAGAGGTAAAACATTGGGCTTGTTCTCTCGCTGTGACCTCCAGGAAGTTTGGCACATTCCTTAAGTAAGATTGACCCCAAGTTCCTTTTTCTGATGTTTTTGGATTAAGGCAGACTTGGCATTCACGTGGGCTATGATACAGTCAGCATTCCCCAACTGTGATAGTTTGTCATGGGTCAGCACAAGTGAAAGTCTGTTCAGCAGAAGGTCGTGGCTCTGCAGCAGGGCTTCCTGCAGATTAATGCTGAAATGTGTTAAAGCGTTGGGAGGGAAGCGTGTCCGAGGAGGTTGCAGCCCTGTGGGTGCCACAGATCAGCCCTGATGTGCTGCGATACTCAAACATACTCAGAAATGGATTAAAAGCTGGTTTATGAACAGGATCTCTGTTGGGTTTTTCAGGCTGCCTCACCCACTGCACAACTCGCTGTTGTCCCGTGCTGGATTGTGCAGTGTATTTCTGTGAGACAGGCTGATGTTTCCGGAGCTGCTGAGGCCAATTAGACACATCTTCCATTACTCACCTCAGTTCTTCTCAAAATGCCAACCATAGCTTCATTGGTAACTGAAACCAGACACAACTGGACTTCTGGAAATAAATGCAGCCTGAAGTACAGCAGGAGGCACTGCTGTCTCGTTGAGGGAAGGCCTGAGAGCTCATCTCTTTATAGATGAACCAGGTACATGGTGCGTGAGACCCCAAGGAATGTGTTTGTGGCACTATCCCAGAGTCAGATAGTCAGCTTAGATCCATGGCTCTTAGTGCTTTCTTAGAGAGTGCTTGATTCTGCTTAGATATGTGTATATCTAATATCAGAGCACTGATAACTTCTTAGCATCCTGCATTCCAGCTGACATTAATTATGATTTCTGATGTTGTTGCTGATTCTGGTTGTATCTATTGTTTTTTTTTTTTTTTTCTTTCCCCTTTTACAGTTGATTAAGGCGGCTTCAGGAATACTCAGGGTTTAACATATTTTCTGTCCATTAATATTTATAAGTTAGGAAACAGAAAAGAGTTGCAGGAATAGTCCTTTATAGCATGATGTTCAGACTTGGGAATATATTTTTTTTTTTCTTTAGAGTACTTGGAGTGCTTACACCTTATTTGAGCAGTGAGGAGTGCTGGATCTTTAATAAAGAAATTCTTTCTTCATTCCTTAGTGGAATTACTGCTGTTTTGAAATTACAGTATTCAAAGTTTAGGAATTCTGATTAGAAGACCGATTTATGATATAGTTTCTTTTCCCTTTCAGTATTGGCTCTTCTTCCTGAACCCTTCCAGCACCTCCCAAAAGCAGCTCCTAAGTAGGTCTAGATCACTAGTGTTGGTGACCACCGAGATATGTAGATCTACTTTGGTCAGCACTGGATTGCAGAAGGTGAAGCACTCGAAGAGCTCATTTATTATAGTGTTTCAAGTGTGACTGCCACAGGTGGGAAATATTGAGTCTGTGGCACAGATAGAGCAGCCTAATCTTGTCCCTGAGCAAAATCAAAAGTTCTGAACAGAGGCTAAGGAGGTGAGATCCAAGTTACCTTTCTTATGGGCTTGCTGAGGGTGTGGGCAGGTCAGACAGTAGGTAAAGAATAAACTCCACATTGGATGTGTGAAAGGATTTGTGCATTTAAATGCAGGATTTGTGCATTTAAACGCAGCATTAAGAGGAACCTTAGGCACCCACTTGCTGTGACCAAAGTTAGAGTTAGCTATCTCTGGGAGACTGTGCCCTTCCTTTGCAGGCATCATGGTGGCATCATCAGTAACTTTCTTGCTGTGGGTTGCTGCATCTTAATCATTGCAAAGTGCTTTTTGTGAGTTTCTTCAGAGTTTTGATTTTTTAAAATAAATTTCCAGATATAAAAAAAACAAAACCAAAACCAAAGCAGAGCAAAAGAAGGAGCGAAAGCAGTGGTATGGAGTGAAAAGAAAGTTCAAAACTCCAGAGACTTTTCAGTTGCTTAACTGTCCTAAGAGATATTATAAATAACTATCACAAGCCCAGTTTTTCGCCCTTCATTAGGTATTGCAATCCAGCTGTATGTACTGATGGTGGTTCTCCACCTGAGCAAAACTTCAGTGGAAGACTAAATGCAGAGCTGATGTTGGTAGACAGAATACAGACCATAGCCAAGAAAGCTGAATTTCTGGCTCCAAATAATATTTTCCAACCCCCTCTGTAGTCAGAGACTTGCCAGATCCCCATTTAACTTCTTAAATTATTGTGTGTAACACCTGAAATCAAATGTAGACATGACTTTGTCTTTAAGCAGGGAGTCAGGTTTAAAATTATGGCACCTAAGAGCCAAGGGAAATTTTCTAGGTGCTAAATTTGGCTCCAGAGCTGCCATTTCCCAGCACAGTAGAATAATTCACCCCAATCCAAGAGGTCACAGCAAAGCATGAATGAAGGTGTTAATGTAAAACCCCAAATCCACAGACTTCTTAATTTATGGAGTTGACTTTGCTTTCTAGGAGTGAAGAACAAGATTCATTAGAGATGAGGATGGAAAAATAGCTTTCATGTTTTTCATGTCATAAGGCTTAGATTTGCTGTTTGTTCTTGCTGCTGCTAGTTCAGGATGCTGCAGATGAGCTGTGCTTTGTGGTGTTCTGTGGATTGCGGTCCTGGCAGGGCTGAAAGGGCTCTACCAGGCAGGGAGCAAGGAGAAAGAGGGACTAATGAGACTGTGAGTATGTATATATGCTAACAGAGGCCCATGAGCCTCTATGGAGCAAAAATAAATGGCGTAAAATCCTGTCATTGTTGGCCTCCAGGACCAAACTGCTCCTGTTCTCAGCCTCCCCCTTTCCTGCAGAGGCCCAGGAGATATGTGTGTAGCCATGGCAGGGCAGGTGTACCTGCAGTTATCGGCATCTCCAGCTCATGAAACACCCCAGGCATGAATTTACTGAAAGGGAGGGTCAGTGCAGGGGGAAGGAGGGACAGTTAATGTCACAGCTCTTCTTCTCCTTCCCACATTGGCATCATTCACATACTGGGTGCTTTATGTTACGGGATGGGAAGAAGTTGTACCACTCCAAGGTCTCTCCTCATCATTCTTATTAAAACCATTGCAGTCTCTACTCGTGAAAAGCTCTGATGATCCTGAAATAAGACAGAGAAGAGGGAAAACATAGAAGAAAGCCTGCATTTGCATGATGGCAGAGCAAGTAAATGGGACATTTAAGCATGCCTGCTATTGCATAGGGATGAGTCCCTCTGCATCTCCTGGGATGCTGTGGATCTGCTGTAACTGTGCAAACTTCTGAGGCTCTGACCTCAGCAACAATGCAAAAAAAAAAGTGACAGAAAGAGTTTTCCTCTGGTAGATCCTCCTCTGCCCTTGTAGTTGCCCATAAGCTGCAGTGGGTGACCGCAGTGTGAAGGTAAACCTTGCATTGACATGGAAAGTGATGAATAGTTTCTATCCTGAAATCCAATCTCTGAAATTGATTGCACCATCACAGTAAATCCATTACTGGAGCAACCCATTTTACCAATACCACATTTCAATAATTTATTTTAGAATAAAAGGCTTTTTAAAGTATCAGATGAAATTAAGACCAGTTCTTTGATATCTGTAAATACTGGAAGCCTTGCTTCAGATGGAAGTGTCATAGATACTTCCTGAAAGCAAAATTATATTTAATATAGATAACAGGCTAGAGAAGCGGGGAGGGCTAAGGGGAAGGGGAGGAATCTCATTAAATGTATACACCTCCCTATGTGTTTGGGAATGGCAAATTCTGTGGCCTTTAAGTAGGCAGAGTTGCTCAATGTCTTATATTTTGAAAAATCTGCAGAACAGAAGCCAATAAATGTAGAGAGCAACAGTTCCGTGAGTCATGTTTTTGCACTGATGTTCAGATGGCTAGTGGGCTTTTATTCATAACTAATTAGGTGGCAGATACAGACACCCAAAGCGTATCAGGCCATGAGTCAGACCATAAACAACACCTGGCGAACTAAGCTGGAGGGACTTCTGCTGAGGTGCTCGGTACCCCTTGGTAGACTTCTTTATTTCTTTTACATCTAGAACCACATGAAGATCAGAGCATTAAATAGTGTTAAGTCAAAAGGAAGACATTGTTCACAGTAGTCAGCAAGGATAACTAGCATCGGTATCGCCTTCCTAATTCTCCTTGTTAAGATTTTGAGTTTGTAGCTATCTATAGACCTGGTTATTTAGCTCTAAGGTTATCTGTGGGTAGCTCTTAGGAATATATGTAGTTCTCGAGAAAACATCATCTATAGACCCACTAGAACTGCACAATCCAAAAGTTCTGATATTATATGTGTGTTTGGGGGTGTGTGTGTGTTGACCTGGATGGAGTAACCCAGTGCCTACAACAGTGTTGAACAGCATCATGTGAGCCCAGACATCAGAGACAGAAAGGGTGGACAGCCCATATTGACTGTAAGTACAGACTGTCTCTGGTGGCGTCTTCCACAATTTTGTTCTTAGGTGATACATCACTGAATTACTGGGAAACTGGGAACTGAAAGAGATAAAAATGGGACAGTATGCTCCATTTATGAGTCGTTTTTTTCTTCCTTTGTCCATTTTCAGAAGTAATACTCTCTCCTAGTTGATGAAATGAAGATTTGTAGAGCTTTGTTCTTTTTCTTATAGAACTTATTTCTCTTGAGATAACAAAACAATCTGAAAGGACCGGCAGCCCCTGAGCCCTGCCTGTGCACACACCTCCTGTCTTTGGCTGCAAGCACTCAAACAGGCTCTTGCTTTTGAGGAGACTGCCCTTTTTTAACAATTGGTCTCTGCTTATGATATGACACATTAACCAAGTGTTGGGTTTATACCGACGGTCTTCCCCCCGCGCTCTGGCTGGACCCCGTATTGCATCCCCCCGCCTGGCAGAGTGGTGCTGAGCTGTTATAAAGCAGCCAGTGTTGGTTTTAAGGCAGTTGGAGGTTTCTGTGTTCAGTGTGCGATGCTCTGCAGCTATCAGAGCTCTGAGTAATGGGATCTGGCCTTAGGAAGCTGAAAGAAGGGAAAAAGTCAAGCAGGGGTATATCCCCATATTTAATAAACATGTAACATTTTACCCTCCATCTTCTGCCTGTTTACAATACAAATAAAATGAGCTGCCCTTGGTGTGACATTCCTTGCATTTTTACATCAGCTTAACCCTGGAAAAGCTTAATCCTGGTTTAATGGTCTTTTAATAGAAGTGGTCAGTAGTTTGGTAAATGTTTAAGTGACAGGTTGACAGACAAGGAGTTAACACTTTAATCCTGGCTGCGGGCCAAATGGCTACCAAGCTGGTTTTTCTTTAAACCTGAGAGTGGGGCATTTAGTTCCAACTCAGCCTCAGGTTAGAAGCGGTGGCTTAGGCAGCAAAGTTTGCTCTGAGTGTTTACAGGAGGAAAATAGCTGTTGCACTGGGTTATCAAGAGGTATCTTTGGGCGGTGTGAAGCATTTCTATCCCAAACCTTTGACAGACAATTTCCTTTTCCGCTGCGGCATACCATAACGTTATTACAGGTGGGTCTGAGGGCTCTGTGGAAAGATTGTCTTTCTCTTAAATCCTATGGACTTTTTCTGCAAGTGATTGCTATAATACAGAAGCATAGAATCATTTAGGTTGTAAAAGACCCTTAAGATCCTCAAGTCCATCTGTAAACCTAACACTGCCAAGTCCACCACTAAACCCTGTTCCTAAGTGCCTTGTCTATGATATCAAGAATTTCAGAAGCAAACTATTAGATGGAAATTTCTCAGAATAAGCAGGTACTTATAAATGTTGTAAATAACAGTGTCTCTATGCACCGGGCGTCTTGGATGAACTTCTAACAAAATCAAGCATGAGTTTAGAGCTGAACTTCTGTGATAAAGTCTGGACTATACAGCTGATGCCCTTGTAATCCAGATGTGTTCACTTCACTGGATGATGCTGCCTTCTGAGCCATCCTTCCCCAGCTGTGGAAGTGCACGGACCATGCCTGTCTGTGTGCATCCCTCCCCAGTTGTGCCGGTGCGGGGCGAGCACGGCACTGCTCAGGTAGCTGAGGACCAAAGTGAAACAAGAGTTGAGGAAAGAGACTGATGCCTCATGCCACCTGTGAGTCCAGTCTAGTTCTTGGAAGAGACTGCACCGTGCTGGGGTCCTATAAGCCTCAGATATGCCATCATTTGATTTAATGCATTTCTTATGTCAGTAGTTCTCTGAAAAGGATTGAAATAATTTCCTTTATGTTCCAGACCATTTTTTGCTGAGGTCAATCTGTTAAACAGTGAGTTTTAATTTTATGGGAACAGTCTTTCTTCCTTTACAGAGGAGTCATTTAACAAATTCATTACTTGCTACCAGCTTACATGTTAGTATGAACAGACAGCTTGAACATATTTCAACCAGTAAAAGAAATTTCATATTTGTTAAATTTACACACCATACTTTTAGCTATGCTTTATTTTCCCCTTCATTTTGGAATTCACCCTGCTAAGATTTTTGGTATATGTTCAGCATGTGTGTGTATGTTTGAATATATGTCTGTATATAAAGTATATTCAGTTTGGAATGACCTATTCACAGAGGGATAGATTAGAAAAAAGTCTCTCCCAGTGATTGACAGTTGCACTCAGACCGTGGGGATTATGGGGGATCAATGAGGATTATCTCATTTACTTTCATTAACCCTTGAGTTTACTTTGCCAGTTTTCTTCCACATGCCACTCAGCTGAATGTTAACAGTTTCTTTTAACAGTCAACTTTGCTGCCAGAGTCAAAGACTGGTTTTTAAAGATATGTTTAAGTGCTCTAAAGAGGTTAGCGATAAAGAGAGATATTTAATGTTAAATGGCAGTAAGCATTGATGGTCTGCACTGCTGTAAACCTGTTTCAAAATGTATCCATTTTTTCAAGTTAACTCAGCTCAATGGAAACAGAAATTTAACTTCTATAGGTGTTTTCTTCCTAGCATCCCACAATTTCTTTGTAGGAGCTTTTGAGATAACATTGAATAGAAAGTTTAATTCTTTCCTCTAGGGTGAGACATTCAATACTGGTCTATTTAAATTGGTACTTTCACACATTACACATTGTAAAAATTCCTGTTGGTGCTTAAGCTTCACATCTAATTCCTGCTTGTGAGAGATACCAGCCTGAGACCTTCAGGAGCTGATGTTAAAAAACAGGTAGAGGAGATGGTTCTTAGAGGACAATGCTTTGTCCTTGGCCTTTTTGTGAGGCTGCTAACAGGTGCCACTTTGTGCTGGCAAGACGGTATTTTTATTTATGTTGATATATATCCAACATCCACTGGAGAGAAATCCTCTATTGTATCACCATTGCCAAGGCCAGGTCAACTTCTGGCAGTTTTAAAAGCAAGGAAGAAGAAGTTTGATGAAGGAGCTGGTTTTGCGTTGAGTCCTGTTGGCAGGAAATAATCCTTCAGTCAGACTTGAAGGAGGAAGATTTATCAAATTTTTCTGATTCCAAATGTATGGTGTATGAATAATGTCCCGCTTCTTTTCTATCCCTTCTCTCCCAAAGCCAAGAACAAAATAAAGATGATGCATGAAATGTGAAACCTGGTATCTTGGAAGAAATTTGTTTCTTTGCTGATGAGTGTGCAGCACAATTGCTTATGTGACTGCATGTTACATGTGTAATACTAATAACAAAATATGGAGAGAAAGCTACTTAATCCCACTTTTGCTCCCATGTGACTCTTCCAGGGGAATGTCCAGTTTTTGAGTATGTGGAACTAAATGTGGAGTGGATATGTATATCCACAGAGGCTGAGCTCAGCCCAGAATCCCCAGGATTAAAGGCTGGATATAATTTTCATTGCTCATGCTTCGCACAACTGTCTACTGTATTTCAAATCCTGTGTTATCCACTTGCAGATCATGAGTGAAAGATATGGCTGGATGTGTCCGGACAGATGTTACACTCTACACTGCTCCACTGAAAAAATAGCTTGGACACTTGAGGGTCAGGATACGAGCTGTAAAATGGTAAGGAATACGTACAGTAATTTTTTTTAACAGACTCTCATTATCTAACTTTCTAGGAAGGTCTTTTATGGAATGTCCTTCTATGTGCTTGGGATATGACTAGACCCCCAAGAATAAAATATGAATAGCAGTTCTTAATGTCATGGAAGCTACTGAAGCCAATGAGATATCTTCACATTTAAGTTAAACAACTTAAATGTGTGCAGATTAATGCAGCAGGAATTATTCTGGTAAAATAAAGAAGATCCTTCCAGACACACACATTACTTTGCAGTATTATGGAGAATTGTTTCTGAAATATGAATGTATAATATGATGCTGTCAAATATACCTAAAAAAATCACTGGAAAATCCTGGTTAGCCACTCTGTGTGTCCTCTGCCAAAGCAGAGTTGTGCTGGCAGGAATTTCCAGGCTGTAGGAATTAGGGTGCTCCAGACTAATCTTATTTTTAGAAATCAACTTTCTATTCTCAAACTCATCTCCAGCCTTCTGACCTTATTTTTTTAATTATATTTGAAAGCAATTCCTTTCTTTGGTGGTTTCTTTGGTGTTTCAAACACTTCCAGCTGGAATTTGCAACTACCTTTATCGAAGAATTCAGCTGCAATCTGCTAGGGCAAGTCCTTCGGTTAAACAAATAAACCCAGAAATGTTTGGGCGTGGAGGAACATCGGATGTCAAAGGCAGCTTCATGCTCCTGAGAAACTTTTTGTGAAGCGCCTTAAGGTGCCTGGAATAGGAGTGTGTCCTGCCAGAGGAGGGATGTTAGCGGAGGTTGTAATGAGCACAGGTGCCTGTGACTCCTCTGTAGTTAGGAAATTAAGAAACACAACAAAACAAAACCATTTTCTGCCTTAGAAACTCATCCCAAGTGCAAGCAGTAGAGATTTCCTTCAGGTTACACAGTTACTTACTCTCCAGTCAACCAATTAGTGCCAGACAAGGCAGTGACATCTGGATTTGGTTAGTAGAGCATTAGCTGTTCATTGGGATGTTTTGACTGGACTCTTCAATGGGATTTATTGTACTTTATAGTTGTTTATTTTCCAATCAGAGTCAGCCTTTAAGTCAAGATTGCTGCTTCAGCCCCTTCTGAGCAAAAGGCAACACAAAGAGTGAGTCTCCTCTGACTCTTAGATAGAGAGGGTTTCTCAGCAATTATACATAGGCTTAAAACACTGCAGGGCAGGCAAAGTCAACAGAGAGTGCTTACTGCACGCTGGTGAGCAGAGCGGAGGTGGCAGGAGGGCGAGGCATGGTGGCAGCAGGGCAGTTATGTCTGAAAATACATCTGACGCTTCTTCTTGCTTGAAAAATAAAGGTTATTCATCTGAAGCTGGAAAAAAATACAAGAATTTCCTGCATTTCAGCCTCATCTAGGAGAAGCAAGAGGAGCAAGTGTTTGCTTCTGGGCTCACACCTTGCTGACCTGCAGACTCTGTACCTCTGAGAGCTGAAGACAGGTATCTGCAAACACCCCATGTCTCATCTGCTGAGGTGGCTTCTGGGGAAGTGTGTCTCGCTACTGAGATGATGTTTTTGTTGTGGGATTGTCTCTTTGGGATAGGAATGAATTATGAAAAGCTATTTTGCTTGCTAAGGCCAGTGAGCATCCAGCACCTGGAAACTGCATGTAGTGGTTACGGACACAGGCCAAATTCACTTATCTTGAAGGAAAAAGGTGCTCTCTAATTTTTCACCTCTGCCCAGTCCCATGCTGGGTTGTTTGCGATTACAGCATACAAAGCCGTTGTGTGAAAATGTACCCAAAAGTGACTGCTGAAATACTTCTCAAAAGTACCTTTGCAGAGAGCAGCCTGATTATTCCTCCTGCATTGAAGCCTGAGTTTCACAGACAGTTTTAGGTGCCTAGCTTCAGAGCAGCTTGGGGAAAAAGGTCACACACAGGCTTTGAGCCCAGTTAGGAGGTGGGAAGAGATGAAAGTCTGCAGCTCCTGGCCATAGGAGACAACTTCCACGTGGAGTCTGCCCTCCTCCTCCTCGCTTGCTCCCTGCACCATCACACCGAAGCACACTGATGGTGTTTGGCTCAGTTGACCAGTTGGACGAGCACTTGTGCTCTCCTGAGGACACCGGTGGCAGGCAGAGGCCCACCCAGCCGGCCGGGCTAAGGGACACAAGCACAGGAGTCTTTCCTGACATGGAAATCGTTTTCCCCAACACACACCTGGTATTCCTCAAAATCCCAGCCGTACCTCATTGCCTGCCCATAAAATAGCTATGTGCAACCGAGGGGGGACCGCACAGTGTCCTCCAGCCTGCACAAACAGCCGTAACTCCGGTGCTCCCCGAGAAGACGTCGGTGCACAGGTGAGGTGTCCCAAGCTGCTAATGGATCGAGCAGCAGGTCCTCCATAAAACTCCCACCCAATTGCCATGGCCAGCCTGCAGACCTCCACTGACGCTTCCTCTCTTTAAGCAAACCCCAGGAGCTGCATCAGTCTCGCTCAGCACCGTTTGGCAGACCTTCAGCCTCATTCATTAAACCTCCAGCCAAAAAACCTGCAGTTGCAGACTCACCATGGCTACCTCTTTTATTACCCGGCCCTACATAATCTGTAATTTTTTTTATATTATCTGAACTGAAGTCCAGCAAAAGTGCATGTGTCTACGCTGGCCACATTTCAGTTCCTAATCCTCACTGTACAGAAAGCTAGGATTGTTTTTTCCCCCCCTCTTTTTTTTTTTTTATCATTGTTTCCTTTGGGTCTGCATTGAGCTGCTTCAGTGATATTCAGTCAAGATTAAATATTTTGCACTTAACATAATTTCTGCTACATTTTTTCCTATTTATCCTAAGCAGAAGTGTCATTCACAGAGGAATACATCCTCAAGTTGTACTTCGGCAGCAGCCTAGCTGCCCTTGCTCCAAGTCTGTTCTGAAGTGAAAATGACTTTGAGCTCACAAATGGAAAAACCCAACAACTTCATTTGAGAGCAGGTATTAAGACTTGACACATTACCAAATATGTCAAAAAAATAACTGAGGACTGAAAGTCCTGGGGGCATCACATTGGCATTTGAAATTGGGTAATAGATAGGGCGTTTGTTTTTCACTCACCGCTTCGCTGGTAATTGTTGGGTTTATACCACAAATTTGATCGTACGGAGCACACAGAATCTGACCTCTCCCTTCCCTTACCTCCAACCACTTGCACATGCTGCTCCAGCACATTGGCATTTGGGGCTGACGCTGAGAGAGACCACATGGAGTGTTTCAGATTATAGGCAAGGGAGGTGATCTTAATTCATTCTGATGTGCTCGTGCTTTCTATGCGTGTCTGTAATGTCATCAAGAGCTTCTGAGGGAAACTGCTAACCTTGCAGCCTGTCGTTTTTAATGGAGGGAATAACAAGTAAAATCACCTAATTTGCTATGAATGTGAAGTGGCAAATTAAAAATGCTTGTGTCATCACATTTGTCTGGAGGTATTTCCTGGCCAAACAAAGGCCCAACTAATAAAGCGTATTCCAGATTTTCACTAAATAATGTGGGTTGTTACATAATAAAGTCTCCATGCTCCTGGCCCTGCTCGGATCCGTGGGGAAACCTCTGCAGCTCAACTGTTCGGAGACGTAGAAAGTATCTGGGCTTATTAGACCTTCATGCATAGAGGGGGTATACGTACAGTGCAAATTTTATAGATTTGTCTTGGCCAGACTTTTGCCATTGCTGTGTCGTGCTCGGGGCTGCCAAGGTTTGGAAATCAGCACAGTGCATGCTACAAGGAAAACTTTTGTTCCCTGGATTTATCCCCTTCCCCCCTCCCTGTATATAAGCTGAAAGTCTTTATATTTGAACTAAATATTTAAATGCTCTGTTATTCAGACAAATGAGAACATGATCTTGGGCCTGAGCTGTAGAATTAATGTCAATACACTGGAATATTTTAACTGACCTAATGTGTGTTCGTTGGGATTATGCCAATCATCAGGTATGTTTGCACATATGAGAAAATTCTCTGCTTTCACCAGAGTGGCTTGGAAATCTGCTATTAAGACTACTAAAAGCTTTAACTGAGCCTCTGCTGAAGTGGGGAGCTGACTTGGGGACACCTGGTTCGTTCTCGGTTGGACTTCGAAAAAGATGTGTGGGATTTCCTTTATCGTGTCTTCCATGCTACTAATAATCAGACTAATCAGACTAAACCCTGCAAATGTTATTGTGCATATTGTACCATTCATTTTCACATTTTTTTCATAAAAGGCTCAGATTTTATAATTTACGTGAAACTGCCCCACAGTTTTCCTCATGCCGCATACCTGTGCTATCACACGGTGTGGACTTTGCCAACTGGAGAACCAATTTACTGGAAGACAAAGTAGATCTCTGCTCACAGCATGAACCCACCAGCAAATGCTGCTTGTAAACGATGCGCATTCAGCAGCGGCTTTTCAGCTGGCTCTGGCTGTCTGCAGGCAGCAGCACAGCGCAGGAGGCAGAGCGAGCTGACCTTTGAAAGCCCAAGGGAGCAATTGCAAAAGCATGTAATTGAGGTGGGATTCTTCTTCAAAACTGACCTGAATCCACGCTGGAAAAAAAATCACTTTTGAAAATGGGAGGTAGGCTCCAAAACCACAAAGGTGCCTTATGAACATGCTGCCCCAGAATGGTTTTTGCTTTTTTATTATTCTTCACTTCTTATTTTCATTTCTGGAAAAGACCATCAGCAATCTATTTCTGTTGATGTACTTGAGGAAAAGCATATCAGAAAACACTAATGTGCCTGCATTTATTTTGGATGAAATAACACACAAGTCAGCTGCAGACTTCAGATGTCTGAACTTGGATGTAACGTGAAGAATGAAGAGAGAAGCCAGACTGCCCTCCTGGCAGAAAGGTACCCGGATTATCACCTGGGTCCTTCTGCTGAGGTTCAGCACAATTTGGTAACCCTGCAAAAATCCCACGAGAGAAGAGTCTAAAGGAATTAGATTGGTGACAGGAACACATGAAAAATATTGTGTCTCCCAGGACATTTTGAAGCCTTGAGTTGGCAGGAGGTTTCCTGTGTAGACCCTGAAGGTGAAAGGTCTCCTTGATTTGCCAAGGTGCCACCATTAACTTGGACAGGCTGGCTGCAGGAACAGCCATGTGAAAATGGTGGCTTTTAAGAGGAAGATCAGGAGACTGAAATAAAATGTTAAAAAAAGCAAAATGAGATGGTAAAATGGTAAAAGGCACAGAAGTTCTCACTAGAAGATGAGCTGCAGTATCTGTGTGTGTCACCAGGGACTTTGGGCCACGGGGAAGTTCATTCGAGGGCGCTCTGCGCAGTGTGAGAGCTATTGCTAATGGCAGCTTCACAGTCGCTGGAGTTTATCCATTACCATCTGTCTTTATTTTGCACATCCTACTCGGGGAGACGCCACAAATCAAAATGACTTGGTGCGTCATCCCCGCTCCTCCAGCCGGGCCGTGCGGTGTGTGGGGCTGGCAGCGCCCAGCAAAGCGCTCGGGGGCGGGCGGAGGGCAGGAGCGGGGGCTTCCCAAAGAGGATGGAGCCGCATTGTTTGCTCAGTATCAGCTCTACCGCTCTAAAGGTCACTGCGAATTGAGAATAGGAGCCCTAGTGAGTCACGATAGTTAGACATAATATCTGGCTTTTCTTGCCCTTTTCTGTTTTTTTCTGTGGTCTGGCACTGGGCTCCAAGTTGTGAGCTTCAGAAAGATGCTGCAGGTGAGGTGCCAGTATCTCCTCCGAGCAGCTGATAAGGAGAGGCTTTCCCATCAGCTTGGCTGAAAAAATTCTCTTTCAAGTGGGTGATCTCTGATGGCGAAGGAAGTGTGGCATAAATTTTTCCCTTTGAAAAATAACTTTTGTGCATAATGTTGTCAGCAGAAATCCTCTTGGTCAGCAGTTCTCCCTCTATACATTAATTTTAGTGTCCTTCAATGTTTCTTTTCTTAAGATAAAAAAATAAGAAAGTTGAACGAGAAAGAAAACCAGTGTAAGGAATATAGTAGATGGTAACTAGGATGAGCAGATGTGATAGTAAACAAAACAAACGCCATCTTCTCTGAATAGTTTGATGATGCCTGATGGCTGTTTGCAGATTTAAGGCAAGTGATTTTTGGGAGTTCTCACTCGTCCCTCTTTCCTGCAGCCACTTTTCAGTAGTTGTATTAGGTTGACTTTATTATAGTCGTAATTTCAATGCAGCTTTCCAATTTGTTGTAACATTTATCTAGGCAAAGGTCATAAAGATTCATGTTCTAATAGCCAGGAGGACTGACTGGTGGGGTTGAGCTTGAAGCTCTTGCTGATGAAGGCAGGGAACTGCTGAGAGTGAGGTTACTGATGGTGAGTCCCTAGCTGGGAATCCAACAGATGTATGCACGTCTATGGAATGAGCAGCTATACAGCCTCTTCAGGGGTCTCAGTTCCCTAGCAGAGCTTTGTCTTCTCTCTAAAATGTTCCTTTCATGAAACACAACCTGGGGAACAAGCCCAATTGCTGCATGCCAGCCCTTGTCCCCTGTTGCAAAATAACAAAAAGACCCCCCCAAACATAGAGGAATTCTTGTCCTGCTTCCTGGTTTCCTCTTCTATGGGCAGCAGGGTGGGAAAAAAATGCTCTTTCTTGTGTTGAAAACAACACGGAAAGAATAATCTGCAGCCAGGTCCCAACAGGGAAGGGGGAACATGATGTCGAGCTCCTGGCTGCAGTGAAATGGCAAATTCCAGCGGGGAAGCCGGGGATGCCAGGCTGGACTGGGGAGAACACCGAACCGTGAACAATCCGTGACCACAGAGCCAGCGAGTACCCGGGGCCCCCGCTACAGAGGAATTTTCTGTTGGCTGGGGAGCGGAGGCGTGCTGCCGGGAGCAGCGCCGGTGTGAGCTGGTGTTCAGCCCCGTGGCACCCTGGGGAGCAGGCTGGTCCATGGACCACCCTGGACGCTAGCAAACCATGTCTTGAAATGAAGTCTGTGCTGTGCCACTGCTAACCTGTGGTCCCCGATGCGATGGGGTGCTGATGGGGAGTGTCTCCAGGTCTGTGTTTCAGTAACCGTGTCTTAATACATAGGAAATTAAGAGATAAAGCAATTGTTTTAGCAAACCTGGAAACATGAGTGGCTTAATAAATATCTCTTTTCCTTCACTCCCAGATGTCTACTAAGCCTTGTAAAATGGTTTCCTGAGTAGCCTGGATAATAATTATGGAATTTAGCATTATCACAAATCTGACAATTGCTAGCTTGAGTTTCATTATTTCTTTTTTTTCTTGAGCCTTCTCGCCTTCTTTCTTCCCGGGAGAGCTGAGTCTAGACAGTGAGCTGAGAGCAGCGGGGAAAGCGAGGCAGAGAGAGTAACTTCCTCGTGTATCTGCTTCACCCTGTAGTCCCAGTTTTGCGAATACGCTTTATTCACAATTATTTCTAATTAGTTTTCACAACTTGAGGCCTCCTTAGGCTAAAGACTAGGAGAGTTTGTTGCCTGTATAGGAACAAAACGAACCCTTTTGTCTTTGCAATCACTGTCGCTCCATTTGAACGGTGCGTTGGCTGCTGCTCATTTTCTGGGGTAGAGGAGAGGAGCCCACGCAGAGCCAGGGGAACCTCCTGACCCTCACCTCTTCTCCCTAGATACTCAGGCTGTTTTTTCCCCTTCGTCTTAGATTTTACAGAAGTACCAAGAGAGCACTGTTAGACAAGGCTCCCAAATATTTGATTTACAAGAAGTGAAAGACTCAGTAAACCACTTGGACCATCTCCCGAGGATGGAGCGGAGCTGTTCCCCAGGGCACGCTCCCTGGATTGGTCAGTATGTGTACGTACACACGTCGACACAAAGCAGCAGGAAAAAGCATGTGATGACTGGGTCACCTTTTCTGCTCTTGGTGAAAACTGTGTTCAGCTGGAGAAGAGGATCCAGCACTAATGTAAGTGTGCGAGCATTACAGAATGGAGCTATTCTTCCCAAAAGACAGATTGCAAACCTGCAGAAGTCGGTACTGAAGTCAAAAAGCTTCTAAATGTGCCTAGACAGGGAATAATACTGCAATGCCAGCAAAACAGCCTCCAGTTTGAAGTGATGCCATTCAAACATTATGAAAGTAGAGTCAGCTCAAAAGAATATTTTTAACCCAGATTGAATGGCACTGATCCCAGAGGCACATGGGGGGGGGCTCCTGACACTGATGTCCCTGTGTCCTGAGGCTGTATAGCACAAAGCAGGATCATGTTGGCCCATCTTCCTCTGGTTCTTGCGCACAGCCTAAAGCAGCTTTGCTGGAGGGAGTTGTCCAGCTGTCTGGCCACATGAAGCTCTACAGCAATGGTGTTTTTCTAGTGAGGACAAGTACAAATTGATAAATCAAAAGAATTGGAAAAAAATAAAGAAGAGCAGCAATGGGCCGAAGGAACAATTTCCTTCCTAAAACCTTCCCTGTCTGAATTTTGAGGACCTTTTCCACCTGGATTAGTAACATGAAGGGACCTTGCAAAGGGGTTTATAAGGGTTTTCTCTCTCCATCTCCAGTTTCAGCATCTTGGGGATATCGCTAGCCTCCAGCACTGGCCTCTCACGGCAGAAACATGTGAGCTCCGGAAGCTCTGCTCCAGGTCCCAGATAGGGAAGCTGAGTACTCGAGTCAACACTTCAAATTTATTGATGTCTTGCACAAATATTTATGGGGCCATTTCCTCCCCCAGTGGCAGGCAGAAAGCCAGCAAGCCTGCTAATTTATGGTATGGTATTTATTGACAGAAATGTGTAATTGTTTTGTGTTTAAGGAGAAAACTGGGTGCTGCAGCACAGGGAAGAGATGGGTGAGCTGAGAGCTCAGTGAGAGAAGGGGAGCCTGAGGGGCTTTTGCAGCAATTTCCTAATAGAGCAAAGCAGGGACACTGCGTGAGGTGGCAGCACTGGGAGCAGCCAGGTCCCTCAGCACTAGGTTCTGCTGTTGTTCCTCTTCATTGCCCTTCCTCCAGCAAACTTCACTGGCTTTGAGAGGAGTTTGAGGAATGATTTCAGGATCCTGCTGGTAACCAACTCGCATGGACACATGCAGCATACATCGATGTGTCCTGACAGTTGCCTCGTACTAAATTTCTCAGATTTTGCATTCCCAGCTAATATAACCCTACACTGAAAACTGGTGGCTCTCAGCTCTAGAAATATGTATCTAAAAAGCAGGGGACTGCATACCTGTAGGCTCCCAGCGCTGGTGTGGTGCCAGGGGGTTATCTCCTGTTACAGCCCACGTGGCTGTGACCAAGCTCCTTCCTGGCTCAGCCCAGCATGGCATCAAGCACAGGCTGAGCGTTAGCTGGAGTCTCACGGACCCAGTCCTCAGCCTCCCCATGGGTCCATGGGTGAATGAGCGAAAAACCATTGCTAGACAGTTTCAAACTCAGTATGTGCACACTAGAAGAGGCAAGAAGCCTTTGCCAGACAGATGACACAAGCACTTTGAGGTTTCATCCCCTCTTTGCCCCCGGGGTGAGAGAATGGGCATTTTAAGCACAATATGGCTGTGTTTTCTCCTTGGCAAAGCTTACTCATGAGCCGTATCACCAGCAGAGGCTGGGAAGCGGAGCAGGGCAGTGGGCAAGCAAGGAGCCTGGCTTGCTTTGCAGGGCTCCAGCAATGCAAGTCCAAGCGGATTTGCACCAGGAAGGTGCCAGCCCAGCATCAGGGCACAGATAAAAGGGTGCAAAGGTGGCCAAAAGCCACCTTCATCATCCATCCTCCTTGTTCCCTTTCAATGACAGGTCTCCCTGAAGCCTGGCACAGGGTCTAGTCAAAGCATTGCCCTTTCATGTGTGCCTAATCACATGGAAAAGTCACCAAAACTGTATGTCCCATAATCCTATTATAAAAAATGCAATAAAGTAAAAGCATTCTTACAATGCCACGGTTGAAGTAGATTTTTAACTAGTTTTGTCACTGGCATGTAAAAAATAAAATAAAAAAGCACAGGCATTAATTTAAAACAGAAACAATATTACAGTAACTGTGTATAGAGAGAGTTTCAATTTTAATTTTAGTTCATTATCTTTTTCCTTATTAAGAAAGGTAAATCTGTTTTGTGTTTTCATTATTTCATTATCTCAAGAAACCTCATCAGTAACCATGAAAGCTGCCAGCATAAATAGCACAATTTTCATATGTGAGATGGAATAATTTGCTTAACCACCTATTCAGCAGAGGCTGGAGCTAACAATTAGAGAAAGTAGCGTGATTTGAAAATAAGTTACAATTGATTGTGTTTCAGTGGAAATGAAGTTTGGAATGTGCTAATTGGATTTCACGTACACATCTGAGCCACAGTAAGTTGACATGAGACTTGGGACACCTCGTGAAAGAAGACTCTTCTTAGGAAATGTACAAAAAATTGTTTAATATAATATTTAAAATACAATTAAAGCAACATGCTAATGACACTGCCACTTCTCAGAGCTGACTGGTGACATCTTCTAGGATTTACTCCCAGAAGGAAAATTTAAAAAATGTTCTTCAGGATGAGATGTCGTGTGCCCTGGAAGTGCTTATGAACTGATTCACTTTGGAGCGAGTGTTTTAAAACATTCATCATTTCAGTACTTTTTTGGCCAAAATGTCCCATTCCAACAGTGATCCTCGTGGCCAAATTGATGATTAAAGCCAAGAGAGACAGACTAATCTCTGATAGTCCGTACAGTGAACTATACACTAGATTCAGTTAATTTTCATCCTTCAAAGAACTATGGAGGCAGAAAAGAAAGTTTCAAGAGGCCCGTTGGTTGTTTCAGCTGAATTTTTGAAACCCCTGTGAAAGACAACATTTCTTTTTGGAAACGCAGAACAACACTGCTGGGTGTTTCTCTGCCCGCTCTTCTCATCACTGGTGACTGCTCTTCACATACAGGAAAGTCCTGGCGGTATCCAGGTGCGTGGTGGATTTGGGGGACACTGTGGCCACTTGTTGGCCACAGAGCTGGAAGCGTGTGTGGGTTAAAGCCTCCTCTCTCCCTCCTGGCTTTCCCTGGCAGGTGTGAGCCTTCACAGGCAGGCAGCTCCACGGCCTCCAGAAGCCTGTCAGCTGATTGATTTTTTTGAGCTTTTGCAAAATATCTTCCACTTATATTCTCTTTAATGTGTAATTATGGTCAGAAAGGTGATATGGTACAGCCAGCTCCTGGATCTGGAGATGATCGGCTCTTGATGAGTCAGTCAGGGATGATCTATTCAAGCCATCACACTATTAGGTAAGAGCTATAAAACAGCAGTGCTTTCTCAGGGGACTATCAGACCTTCTGCACCAAACGCTTTGTTACTCTTCGCACTGCCTAGTGATTTTTTTTTCTGGTGTAAGCGTGTCCGTAGGGCAGTGACAGCAGAGCTGGCAGCGCAATGTGGGCAGTTAACCATGCAGATGCTGGTAGCGGTCTGTCTAGCACGACAGAGAGCTCAGGGGGGACTAATTTATCCTGTGTTTCAGCTTATCCATCAGCCCCTGCCGAGCGCGGTGCTGGTGATGGCCAGCCCGTTGCTGCAACCTGAGCTCGCTCGCAGGGAGCGGGTGTCCCTCTGCCGTCGGGCCATCTGCTCCACAGACACCGCCTTCGCCTGCCTTAGACAACGTCAGCTCATCGCTCCCGAGAGTACACCTTTACATCTTAATCGCTCCCAACTCCTTCCCTGGTCCAAGGGTGTCTGCCAGAGGGACCAAGGGCGAAATAATTGATGGTAACAGATTACTCTGCTCCTGGTCATATTGCCAGTTGTGCATCTGCTCCCTCTGGCCAGACTGCACACATCCCCTCAGCCTTTCTTGCCTTAGCACCCTGTTTTCCCCTTTCTGAAGGGTTCAGTTTGGTTATTCCCACTCATGGGGCAAGCTCTGGACTCAGGACCCCAAATTTTGACTTTCTTCTATGACTACATTTGCTGCTGGTGGGTCTTCCCTCTCAGAGCCTGAGACCAAGAGTCATGGTGGCTTCCTTAAAGCTGATGCTCTCCTGTGGCTGCAGGTCTTTCCTTATCCTGACCTTGTTGCTTAACAGCTCCCAAATGTTTGCTGAGAAGTGGCATATCCTGAGCCACACTTTTGTTCACTTTCTAGTTTCTCCAAAGGTCTGGACTAAACCTAAAGCATGCATACCACACTACTCACCCCAATAGCCAATTAGTATATGGTGTTCCTAAATTACTGGGCTGCTCCTGATAGTTGTAACACTTGTGAGAAGGCTTTGAGTTATCACTTTGGTTAACAAGGTGGGGAAGTCCAATTTCAGATTCCCTGCAGGTGTGGTAAGACAAGGGCACAGGGTTACCCTCAGGGCATGGCTGCACGATGCAATTTCTGCAGGTGCAAAATTGGTTTAAAAGGCTTCTGACTGCCCTGACAGTCTTTTCCCTGTCCACATCCCTTATGCTTCTCTTCATGTCAATGTGCTTTATGCAAATGTTCCTTGGGACATGCTCCACATCAGAAGAGCAGCATTGTTCAGGTTAAACTGAAACTGGGAAGTTCAAGGTGATATTTCATGGCCTTTTTGAAAGAAACCTTAGGTGGAAGAGGCTCTGCACTGTGTCTGTGGTCAAAGCTGGTAAGTCAAGCAGGCAATGTCCAAATGGCAGTGTGGGTGTCTCCATGTATCTAAGGAAAAGGAGTTTTAACTACGTTTTCCACCATACTTGTTCTGATCTGGCTTCACCTGGAAGATGTAATGCCATGTGAGAGTAGAGAGAGGGTCATGTTTTGTTTATTTTTTTATGCTAGTAAACATTTACAAGTAGCTCTTTTTTGGGTGAAAATGCTATTAGACCTATCAGACCTGCACAGGTAGGATTGCACAGTCTATACAGCAAAGATCTACAAACTGCTAATCTGTAAGCAATGAGTCCTCTGTGCACTAACTCTTCTTCATATGCAGAGGCTCCTGAGACAAAACAAGGAGGTGTTTGTTACTAATAGCTATATGTGCACTGTAGAAACCCATCTGCTAACCAGAGGACCACCCACAGATCATTGTTTTGGACACTTAAACTGTAATTTTCTTTTATAGATGTCCTGCAGTACAGACTCCACCAGGATTCTGGTCTCTGGCACATACATATGTATTGAGCACACTGACAGAAACCTAATGACTTACATGGCTCAGCCATTAAGAAAATATTTCAGAGGTTTTTAAAGGAGAAGTCCTGAATTGTTTATGGAAACCTCCTTGGATCTCCTTTTCCAGGAATGCATTATTTATTGTGCTGGTACCACAAAGGGGTAGGGAAGGCATATACCCTGAGGAGGAGAGGCTACGCTCCCTGTTGCGTTCACTGTTGTAACAAAGCGCAAGGGCCTGGTACTGATCTGATTCATGTTGGTGTAAATCATGAGCAATGGGGGCCATGGACACGTGTTCTCTTCTTCCTTAAGTGGTGCCAGCACAGAAGTTGGCTGCTCTTTGTTGCTTTCTTGCTACAGGTTCCCACCTTGCCAGCCACAGGGCACCATCTTGATGCCCTGCTCCTGGCAAGAAGATGACCTGGCTGGGTGCTGTGGGGTGCTGTTTCCTTCTGCAGCCCTTCTCAGTGCCCACTTTCCCCGAGATGTGCACAGAGAAGGAAGCCAGGAGAACCTACTTGTGAAGCACATGTTCATTTTGGTAAGCCAGGTGTGGAGGTTCACTTTAAATTGGAGACTTGGGGCTCAAACCTCCAAAACAGCTTTGAAAATCTGTCTGTACTCAAAAATATAGGGATCCACTTGGTGTGCCCATCAGTCCCATCTGTGCATACAACCACTCCAGCCAGCTTTCCCCCTTGCTTCCTCTTTGATGCCTTGTTGCCCTTGTCTTTGCTTGCACACAGACTAGTTCATCCTCAAAAACATGCAGGGAGCTCAAGTTTTTGATAGCTGGGCAATGGGCTGGCTGGGTGTATTCACCTCCTGGGAAAGGCAGCTTGGCCTCAGGAAGGGCAAGTAGATGTGGCAGGACTGACTTGAAGGGGGCCTGCCATCTCTGGTCCATCCTTGACTGTCTGTGTGAGCTGAGAAATGTCTCTTCACCTTTTTCTCAGACTGGATTATAAGGTCTTTTGTGTGGTCTGTGATTATGGATCTCTACTGCAAGTAGGGGTGTGTTTTAACACATTTTTATTATTGTTTATTCTTTCTAAAGTTTCTATGCAAGGTATTTGAATGGTGTCTAGCGCTAAGTCTGCTGTTGGCAGTCTGGATGTGAAATGAGAATAGAGAGGAATAGGAATGTTAATGGCAAATATGTGAGAGAAGGACAAATCTCAGATTTACTCTTTTCTGCCTGAAACAAGTAGGGTTGTTACATGTTTGTATTATGTGTGGTAACACCAGGTGAGCATTTAATCCTCACTGATAAGGGGCTCTTTAGGAGAGAAACGGCCAATCTAGTCATAAGTTCTTCGTATTACTGTCATAGAATCATAGAATGGTTAGAGTTGGAAGGGACCTTAAAGATCATGTAGTTCCAACCCCCCTGCCCTGGGCAGGGACACCTCCCACCAGACCAGGTTGCTCAAAG
>JAOXNO010000005.1:10480211-10492791 GCA_028565335.1 Limnodromus scolopaceus
GGAGTCCTCAATGTTTGGGGAATTTGTAACACAGGAATGGGACCACCAGCAGCAAAAAGTTAGGGGAGGAAAGAAAGGTGATAGCATCACCTCCTGAAACCATTGCCAATCCACCATCGGGCTCTCCATGGTCCAGGAGACAGTGCACTGGTACTCTGAGCTCAGCATTTCTCAGTGGTTTAGTGGCAGATTGGGGAGCGTCCTTCAGTTCAGGTTCTCTCCTCCATGGTGTCTGAACAGCAAAAAAGCTTTACAGTAGTTTTTAAAGCAATGTGCTTGGAGCTGGGATGTGCAGGTTTGGAGTTCTACTATTACAAGCCCATAGGCAGCTTTTCTTAATTTATGTTAAAATGTTTATTATTTCATTGACAGCACAGAAGCACTTTGCCTGGTGAAATCTCAAACATGTGACTCCCTCCTGCTCTGAGTGACAAGCAAAGCTCAGGAGCTGAATTTTCAGTGAGGAGCTTACGAGCGAGAGCATCTCGAGGTGGATGTGTGCAGGGCTTGTCACAGGCAGCGGAGTCTGCAGTGGGTGCTTCCACTGGTGCTGGTTGTTCAGCAGAAGAGGCAGGTGAATTCTTACATCTGCTTTTGAGCCCTTTGTACTTGTGTGCTTCTGCTGAGTCTCCATCCTGCTTAATGTCACCTCCTCCTACCACTGATCTGCCATGCTTTATGCCAGGGCTGTGTGCACCATGGACCTATATATGAGTCACTGTCCTTAACTGTGTATTATACCCAGAAATGAAAAAACAAAAAACGTATAGCTGGTTATATGAGTAAACTCAGTTTTATTCCCACTTGTGGTCAGGTCTAACTTAATTTCATAGCAGTAACTCTTGATTCATGGCGGAGTAAAGCAGAAAGGCCATGGCAGAAGTGTTTATGAACTGAGCTCCTAACTGAAACCCTAGAGATGGAAGTCCAACAGCAAGCTTCAGATCTGGATCCAGATTTCAAATGCCCCAAAGTTTCAGTGGATTGGGACCCAGGCTTTTGTTCTGGGCCCATAAGAGCCCAGTGAAAAATCAGGCATGGTGTTTGTTCAACACTCCTGACAGCGATTACTCACTGCTCTGCTGGGACTGCAGACACCAAAACAAGCACAACGTGCCCTGGGCAGCCAGGCCAGGCTCCAGGGGGGAGTTTCATCCCCCTGGAAGAGATGAAAAGAGGGCCTGAGCCAGGGTGCTGGGTGAGCCTGCGAGCGAGCATGGGGGACTTCTGGCTTCTTATTTTTGAAATGAAAGGCAAGAAGAATATAGGGTCAAAGTTCTTTTAATCGCCACTGACTTTGTTTGTGTTTAAGCTGTGGACATTTGAGACTTGTGGGAATGTCAGAAAAATGCCTTGTGCAAGCCAAACTTTCTCACTTATCCCTTGCGTATTTTGAAAGACTTATCATTGTCCCACAAGTCCAACCTTGGTTTCAGATGATGGGTAGTGAAATCGGTTTGTGTTTATCCTTGCAGGGTGAGCTCTGTAGATAACTGTTGGTACTAAGGGATCCCTCTAGTTATTAGTCAAAGATAGGGATCCTCTAAGGACAGAAGCTTTATATATTTATGCTACTGTAGCAGGAGAGAAAGGGAGGCCACTGGGAAGGAACTTGTTGCTTAGCCCCCTGGTTGCCCCAGGCTGTGGGATGCTGGCAAACTCCACTGTTTTTTCCCTGAGGGAAGATGGATCAGTCTCCTGCTGTTGTGTTGTGACTTCCCAAACCAATAGACATCCTGAGAGTTTCTTATGAATAACATATTTGTGTCTAAAAATAGACCAAGCCAGAATGCGGCTCTAGGGTTGGCTTTGTCCCCACCACCCACTGCACTGGAGAGGGAGGGAAGCTCATGGTGGAGCTGATGTGCCTCCATGGGGACCTGTCTAGATCTTATTTTCCAACCCTACATTTCTTTGCTGTGACTATCTGGATCATGCATTTCAGGTCAGCTTGTGCTCCTATGATTGAAATAAATGTAAAACGATCTTCAGCGTAGCATATATCTCTAATTTTTCTGTTCAAAATTACTCGAGATTTTGTAAATCCACTCATCCAGCTTTATTTGGCCCAAATTTGCTGTTTTAAGCTTAAACGGTTCAAATAGTGCCGTCTTTACTTGGGTGTAGCAGCAGCATCAAAGTCTCTGTCAACACTCAATAAATAAGGTAGTGCACAGGCTGTAACTTTTAATGATAAATACTGCCAGTGTCCTGTGATATGCTTTTTTTGGGGAGTGATGAAGCATATTGCCATTGTATACACGGAGAGAGTATCCTGCAACTAAGAGCAGGCTATATTTAGAAGACGGACAACTGCAGCGGGCAATGGGGAGTGCTGAGGCGGCTGTAACTGATACCCCAAAATGGGGGTCAGTAATTTGACCTTTCTGCTTGGCAGCCAAGCAGCTGAGCCTTGTTGTTGTCTTTTTGGACAAATTACAAGAGCAGAAGAGCTGCTGCCTGTTCAGAAATGTTCTAATCAAATTGCCATAAATTACTAAAAAAAGGTATTTACAACAAATTTGCTAAGTTCATCACATGCTAGGCCGACTTCAGAGTTTCTGCCGAGGGGGCAGGCACAGCTGTATTTTTCCCACAACATGAAAATAAGCACAAACATTGAAAAAACTTTATAGTGGGAAAACTCTAAAAATAGACATCTCCAAGCAAATCTTGTATTTCAAATGTTCTTTGAATATTCTTTATAATACTATGAAACAATATATTTTAATCAAAATATGTTTTATGAAGTTGATTTTTCTGCCTAGCTTTAAATTGAAAGGTTGGACACATTTGTTAGAATTAGCTTTTCAAGCTAAAGAGCAGAAGTGGTTTTGGTGGTAGTAATTAATGATAGGAAAACATCCTTCTACTATAGCCTGGTCCCAAAAGTTCTCTAAGTGATTGGAAGGGTCTTTGGACCCAAACCAGATATAAACAGCAGTAAAATATCCTTAACAAGCCTCTTGCTGGGGATGGCCTGCAGTCGCACAGCCCAGGGGCTACTGGAGCCACACCTTGTCCCAGCAAAGCCAAAATGAGGGAAAAGTCTCCCAATGCCTGTGCCCAGTATGGTCCAATTGTCTTTGAGGTGGCATGGTCATTTGTTCAGTGTGCTTGAAATAGGAAGGTAGGGATATATCTCAAATAATATTTAGCTTTTGTGTGCATCCTCATAATTCCACTGCTGGAGTTTTCATTGTATGATTTTGAGAGTATTGCAGAAGACCTGCTCTTGAGGATAAGGGGTCCTCATAATATGCTGTTCCATCCTGTGCCATTCCCAGCCTTTAACTAACATGTTTCAGATACATGGAGATATTAAAGAAATCACCTCTTAGTCAAACCGTTAAAAAATCAAGGTGACAGGTGTACAAGGGTTGTGCATAGCTTCTCAGAAGTAATATCTTCTCTGCCTCCGTTGCATGACTAGCATGTTGACTTTTCACATGCATACCACTGCTGGATTTTTTTTTTTATTGGCCTTGTCTCTCCTGTGCTTTGAATGAACTTCAGCTCTAATTTCTGCAGTACTTCTTATGCTGCAGCTAATGCCACTTCCCTGTCATTAATTGCTTCATTCATGAGCCCTACATGAGTGTCACTTTGTTGAGCTGCCAAGGTATGTAGGATATAACGCATCTAGCTTGTTTTCCTTTCCTACCCTCCTGGCCCCGATCCAAAGAAATGCCATCACCTCGTCACCTGCAGCTCTCCCTTCTAATATCTCTCATTTTAAATTAAATGTCACATGTTATTTCTTGGGCATGGCAAGAATTTTACACCACTTTAAGGAGGTGGTTTTGACCATGCTAGGCAAGGACGTGTATCTCCAGGTGTCCCCAGTCGCTTTCCTTCCTTTCCGCTGCATGTGCATAGGTGGACAAGCTGATTCCCTGAGGATTTTGGAGGGCAAGTACTGGGATAGGAGCAACTGTACAGAGCAGTAGGCTGAACTGGCTAACCTAACTGGTGTCCAGCTCCAGGGCTGAGAAACGAGTCGCACTTGCTGTACAATTTCACCATGTCTTCAGGGCAACCTGACAAATACTACTTAAGAGAACTTCAGGATATTTTTCTCCGATTCAAAGGCTGCTGTGAACCTGGAGTGGGCAGAGTTGGTGCCACAGCTCAGCATTTCTCTTGCACATGCCTACTGGCTGCTGTCTGGGCATTTTACCTTCTTCCTTGGTATCCAAGGAAAAGCTTTGCAGTGAACTGAAGAGTAGGCTACTGGTGGCTGAGTTGTTAAATCTTTAATACAGAGATCCAGGACTGGAGTAGATTGGACTTGGGTTTGGAAAGTTTTTCTGTACCATGCTGGGCAGATATATGTTTGGATTCTCTTCTTGTTTATGTATTTTTCTTGGCCCTTGCAACTGCGTCTGCATTGTGATTAAAAAGTATTTAATTAACATACAAAAATAAAATTAAAAAGTGTAATAGTTATTGTAAAAATAAAACTGTACCAAACCACTCAGGCAAACAGCACCCCGGGGAGTTGGTAAGCTTGGAAAAGCTGGAAAAATACAACTACAACTGTAACAACTTCTCCCGAGAGGGGTAAAACAGGCTGAAAAAATAAAACCCACCATCTACTGCAGCCAACAACTACCCCGAGGGCACCAAGGCAAGGAAAATAAAAATCCACACCCAAAGCTAAAGCAAGAAAAGTGCCTTTCCCTGTACTTGCTCCCAAGATAGGAGCATGACCAGCCAGCAAAGCCAACAGGGCATTTCCTGGGATTGCGGTGTTGGGAGATGCAGTGGTGCAGTTATGGCCCTTTGAGCCACAAACCACGTGCCACTTGAGATCCAGCTGCTTCTGTCAATGTTGTGTCGTCCCTGGTCCAATGTCTTGGCATCAGCCAGTTTTGTTTTTTTTTTTGGTTCTTCTTGTCTTCAGGTCGGAGTCAGCCCACCGTGTGCTGCCCCAGTGAGGAGCACTGTGGTGTGGGGCATCCCTGTCCCCTGCAAGCAGCAGAAATGTAGTGCCCCAAATTCTTGCAGTCTGCCAGCAAATCTTTGTCAGCAGTGTCTGAAGGTATCTTAAGAGATGTGTGACACTGTGACAGGCAACTTGAACTGGTGGTGTTGACCCCACACTGCGGAGAGGGACAGGATCTCCATCAGGTACCTGAGGGCAATATGGGGAGTCCAGGTCAGGGGCCTTGAGACCCTCTAAAACCAGAGATCACAGCTCTTGCACAGCAGCAGCTCTTCCCTCGCTGCATTCTTGTGTTTTTACTAGCTTTATTTCCAAACAGTAAATTCTTACTTTTCTATCCTGGCAGTAGGTGGGATTAAAATGCTTGAACAGAATTAGCAAGTGAATATGAGAAACAGAGAAGGGCTTAGAGTGGGAAACTCGGGTCAGGGAGATGGGCTTTGCAATTAGTCTTGCGTGCTGTGAGGCCAGGGCTTGTCATTATCTCTCAAAGACCCTGTCTTATCTTGAGCCCTTTGAAAGTGCTTTCCCTCCTGGGCCTCTCTGTCCTGGCTGTTTCTGTTGGCCAAAGACTCCTGGTTGTCCCAGGGGACCCCAACTGTGCCTGGCAGGGGACCTCCCTGGCACTGAGAGAGGGTGAGTGATGCGAGGGGCTGCTCAAGGAAGCTGGGGGATCTGAGTGTGGGTTGTGGGGGGCCCTCAACCAGTGGCTTGTAGGGTGGGGGGGACATGGGGAGTTGGGATGATGCTTTGAACATGGGACATGATGAGCTGAAGTCCACTAGGCAGCTGAGTTGGGGACCCCTTTTGTGGGCAGAGAAAGCTTCAAAGCAATCTCCTCTGCCCAGAAACGCTTCTGTCATATAATTTCTTCTGGCTCCTTGTGTTGCCTGATGGCTCACTAATGCACCAATGCATCTTTCTTAACTGAGTGATTTAAAACTCTCTAAGGCTTGAATACATAAACTCTTCTAAATTGCTATAGCCACATTTTTACTCCCTTTAAAAAACAAGTGTAAATTCCTCATGACCAGCCACTTTTTATGGATCCCTTCAGTGCCTTTGTGAATTGCAAGGTCCTTGGGCCCCAGCCATGAATATCAGGTTTGCAGCAACTGAATTATTTTCATGATTAAAGATAGTAAAGGGTTTACAGGCTTTTTTTTTTTTTTTCATAGAAATCTCTCTTGGTTGCAGTTGTCCTGAGCTCTGTTGTATTTCACAGAAAATGAGATGGGAATTCATGCCAAAGCAAAAGGTTCATTTCAAAACCACAGTAGAATTGTGAATATAATGGCATAGATTAGACTTCATTTTTCTGCTGGTAGCTCTGAAGCACAGTCACAGTCTTCTGTGCTCAGGAACTGACCTTAACATGAACAGTGAGGAGAGATGTTTTCTCCTTCTGCCAGGAGAATTAAAATTGTGTGATTCCTCTACAAAAAGAGATATCACCTGTCTATACCCAGCCCTCTTCTCCCGACCATGTAGACCGGAAATCATATTTTGTGTGTTCTTTCTTCACAGCCTTTGGACAGACCTTGGGCTGTTAGTTTATTTTGCAAACTTTTCTGCAGGCTGGGATGGTATTATTGAAAGGCGCAAGGAGGCACCTGCATGGTGGCTGAGTACAGAGCAAGTTGGGATGGGTGATTCAGCCCCGATGAAATAAGAACTATTCTGAACTGCTGACCAAAACAAAAGTCAGTCGTTTGATGTGACAAAGCCATTTGGTGGTTAATGTTGACCCTGTTGGTATTTATTCCTGCTGCCCCAGGCATTTCCTGGTGCTGGTCCAGGCTGGAAGCTGATGTACCAGGTGCTGGAAAGCTTGTGTAGAAATAGCCAAAGCCCTGTTTTCCCCCAGGGGCTTGACATCACCCTGAGAGGACTGAGCTGGTTCTGGGAAGCTCTGGAAAAGCATCCTTCAGACGACACTGCATCCTTTCCAGACAGGTGCTAAATTTGGCCTTCCTACTATATGCTACTAGAAAGCAGAGATTTATGAGGCAACTCCATGATATATAGCACTTGATCCTGGTCCTGATGGCTTGCGAGGTCTTGGACCTTGAATTGTTTCTGATCCCTTGGCCTAGCAATGCTGTGTTGGCACAGCTCCAGGGCAGAATTTAGCAGGTCCTGCAGCTCAGGCCAGTAAAACTTTTTAACTACTGACAAATGTGATCTTCTTTTGCTCCTTACCCTTGATTTGCCTCCATTTATTTTCCTGTCACTGAAATCCCTCATTACTCCCAGTTCAAGCTGTTCACGAACCTTGCTGAATTTCTGCAGCCATTTTTTTTTTCTTCAGGCTGAAACGTTGGTCTGGCCTTATAATTACAGTATTATTAATGTATTTTTATCATTGTTAATTATTTTTACATGCTGAAATTGATTCAATATGCCTGGAGCTGCCATGCTGGAACATGCCTTGATTCTCTTCCAAGCTGGAGCCCTTGTGCACCAAACGTGGAGAGTTCCAATGGCTTTAAATCACTATAAACCTCACTGAGTGATTTAAGTTATTGGAGTGTATTCAAGTTTTTATAAGCCCTCGCATGTGAACCCTGCTCGGATTCTGGGTATGTACAGTGCAGCAGGATCTAAAATGATTTGAGTGCTCGACATATTTTCTAAGCCCCAGGTCGGCTGGGGAATAATCAGGCTTGTCGGGCAGTGCACTGCGCAGGGACTCTGTATGATGGGAACCGTCACATTTTAAAGATGCTTCTAATTCCTTTAAATTGAAACATTCCTACTTCATTTAAGGGACTTTGGGTAGAGCTTTCTGTGTGGCTTGGAGGATCGGCAGTAGGATGAAGTGTGTTCCATCCTGGGGTTGATGGATTGACTCCTGCTTGAGGTCAGTCTCAAGGCAAACCACCTGATCTCTGGTGACAGCCCGGGGGAGCTGTGATCTGTGCTGGGATCCCAGGTCTCTGGTGGGCAGAGGGCTAAACCTTCCTCTGACCTCTGGGTCAGGTCCAAAGTCCAAGTCGGGTGATACCCACCCTGCTCCTTGTTTAGGAATGTCCATGCACCAGCACAAGCAGTCCCTTGGGAATATTTTCTAATTGGGAGAGCAGCAGCAGGGATGTTAGAGGCCAGCAGGTGGACATGATGAAATTTTTCAGCTCCTTTTTATTTTAAAATGTTCCATATCAGGAAGAATTATAAGAATATAGGCCAGAGGATGGTCAAAGAAGTGAGAGAACATGGCAGAATTACTCCTTCTCACCCTGAGTCTCCTCGATATTGCTCAGCAATACTTACACACCATATTAAACTTTCTTGCCACCCTGTCACCTGGGACAAGTGCAGAGTCCTGAGACACCCAACGGAGCCTGAATCCCAACCTGAACTCTTTTAGTAGAAGCTGAAGACCCTGCTGTGCCCAGCGTGGTTTGAGGTGTCCCCCTCCACTGCAGAAGCTGCAGATCCAGGGACTCTCAGCTGCAGTGCCAGCAGGCACAAAAGCAAGTGAAAAAGCAAAATCTTCTGAAAGCTAAAAAACGGTCTTGGAGTAGAGGCATTGCTGCAGAGCAATATGAGCGACAGCTCTGAGATGCTGACTTAAGGCCGGGTGGCTTGGAGACAGCAGAGAATCCACAGTCCTGCAAAATATTTACTCGTTCCAGATTTCAGTTTTTATGGACAACTGCATAACATCTCCACTATAATTCCTTGACCTTGCAATCAAATAGCAAGCTCTTTTTATATTCACAAGTGCAGCTGCTGAACACATTGCTGTAGTTTGGAGTTTTGCCTTGATGAATTGTTTCATTTGGTTTGATATCATTAGGTATGTATTGTGTGTATATGAACCTGTGCAGTAAAACATCTAAGGTTTGTACCCATAAGACTAATTCCTGCTGCTCCTACTCAGTAAATAATGACAGCCTTGAGACCTGCGAGTGCTGAGAACCTTAGAAAATCAGATGCTTTTAGTTATGTGCCTATTATGGATTTTAATAGTCTCAGTTTATTAAAAAGGCAGTTTTTTAATCCTAATGAACTAAATTCTGCCCTGAATTACTAAAATGTAAACCCAAAGTAGCTTTAAATAAAACAGAAAACCTGAGTTTACCCACCTATCAGTGAGGGCAGAATTAGGCCCATTATACTGCTGAAGTCACATTTTTATAGTGAAAGATAGTATTATTAGTCATCTTTATATTCATGACAGTGCAAACTCCAAACTACTGTACATTCAAGGAACAGGTTCTTATATTTTAAACAACATATAATTCTCCTTAAAGCCTCTTTTATTAAAAAGTTTTAAAAATAATATTAAATACATAAACAGCCATGTTAATTAGATTATATAGTTAATGTACATTGGAACTATGACTTATTGCAGAGTTACTAACCATGAAAGCACATTTTGATCATTCCAGGCTGTAATCTCCACTTAATCCATCCCCAGCCTGTCAATCAGTGGAATACAATCAGGATATTTATGATCACATCAGACCAGAGATCTGGAAGAATTTAGCAACTTTGCAGAGCTGAATCCAGAAAAGAAGGGGGAAAAATGTTTCCACTGGCAAAATGAACCGTTGCCAGGAAAAACATTATTGTTGACTTGGCCCATGTAATTGAATTTTCTACTCAGAAGTAACTTACAAACCAGCAACTAGGAGAAATTATCAATACTGGGAACTCTCATAATAACAAAGCAGAGGAGTTTTACCTGGCACAGCACTTTTTTAAATCATGTTTTTCTTTTTTTAACATAGTGCTGTGGTTTTTTCCCTCTCCTAGTTTTTGCCATCGTGAAATAATTCAAATCACTAGAGCAGCAGGAAAAAGCATCCCTTTCTAGGGCCCCCTACCTCCTGACATCCACCCCAGCCCCTGTTCCAGTGACTGCAAGCGCCTCCCAGCAAGAACTCTGTCTCGATGTGCAGGGGAGACCTGAACATCGTTGGGGCACCCGATCCCCTGGGCAAGTTAGGGAACACTTCAGGATCCACACTACTCTTAAGCACCTGAATCATGTAAAGGATATGCAATTCAATAGCAGAGATACATGACAGTAGTGAAGGTGTCATACAGGTACGTGATACCTCTGGTAACATAAGAGATTCCTCAATGATTGTCTCGTGGGTTATTTCAAGACCCTCCAGACTTGAAAATGTTTTCAATGGAGAGACATGGAGAAACAAAGACCATTAGGGACAAAGATATGTCATAAAGGAGGGAGGGGACCTCGGAATACCAGATGCCTGGGAACCACCACTGTTCAGCTTGGGGCGGGAGAAACCGAATGGAACTTGACAGATGGGGTATACATGCCCTCTCCATCAAACCCAGGGTAATCCTTCTCCATCTAGCCATGATCCTACCTCTCAGTGATGGGAAGTAGTAAATAATGTCCATTATGGACATGTTATTCTCTCACTTTTAAACAGTGAGAGAAACTGAGCTAGGAGGGTGTGCTATCACCTTCCTTGCAGCTGTTCATAGCTATACATGGGGTGTGATTTTTCATCTCTGGTTAGACAGCAAAGTCTGGCATTTGGATGCTCAAAACAGCATGAAAGACCTTAATGTGGCCGCTTCTGCCTTAAGTAATGTGATGCAATATTAAAACTTTTGCCCGCTATCTGATGTGTAACCCCTGTGATGAAGCTCATCAGTGACTTTTTCCTCCCAAACCTGAATGAATGTAAGCACGTGTTTCACACTTTGTCATTTGGTTGTGATTTGGTCCTTTGCTGGGATGGTAAAGGGCTGGATTCCAAAAAATGTTTCTTCCATGAGCTTCAGTGATTGGAGCTGTGCTGAGCTTGGATAGGCAATCCTCTGATGAACTTTCCAAGTTCCAGCTGGCTTTTTAACAAACTCCCCATCTTCAAGCTTGGAGGGCCATTGGAGATCGTGCTCAAAGAGTGAGCTTGCTGGGCCCTTGATGTTGACTCCTCCAAGGCATATTTTTCTCAGTTGCTACTTTATCGCCTCTGTCTTAGAACAATCTCAATAGCATTCTCAATATGAGAAGGGGACAAATATTTCTTGAGGTTTTTTTTTTTGTTATTAAAGGGAGAAACATAAAATAGAAACCAGCAGGATAATCAATAGTCCCTATGGTTTGCCAGGATCCATCTGATAAAGAGATTCTATCAACACCCTTTCCCTGCTCTGATAGCAATAAAGTCCTTGGAATGGAGCATTGTCACGAGATTAGTTTACTGCTTGTAAAAGAAATGCCTTAGCAGTTAGTTAGCAGCATGATGCCATTATCTTGTTGACAGTGCTCCGTGTCATCGATACTGTCTCTGATGCAGCTTCTGTTCAGCCATGGTTTGTTTTCATTAAGCATTCATCCAAGCTCTCCCTTCTATAAGGCATTTTCCTGCATTTTCTTACAGGTGCTAGAGCATCTCTTGATAACTGTCGTAACTAAAAGTGCACTGAGGGTGTTTAATTTTATGTGGGCGTTAAAAAGGAAAAAAGTAACCGACAGCTCCGGACCCTTTGCTGCCCATGTAGCAACATGGCTGCTTGCTTGAGAACTTGAAATATGTCAGTTGTAGTTTGTTTCTATCAGAGTAATATGGTAGTTGTATATATGCCACTTTCCCAGGAATGTAAATGCTTCGTTAGTTCTGTCCCTGTCCTGAAAAATCTAATATGGCACAAATAAAGTGCGGTAAATGGCTTCATGGAAAGCAGATGTGAGTGGAAGCCTAGACTCCTACCAAGGCTTTAAGGGACTTCAAAGACTGAAAGAAAGAGCTGAACAAAATATTCAACTGTGCCAAATTTTCACTGTTCTTGATGAAAGAGCAAAAGTGAGGAGAAGAAAAAAAAAAAAGGAAGAAAATCTGACTTCTTGTTTTAATTTTCTACTAGCCTAGGGCAAGACTTTTAGAAGGAATAAATTACAAGCAAACAGAGAGAGAGACTGAATGGAGCAACTGCTGAACAAAGGGCATTCTTGGAAGGGTCTGGTTTTAGAGAACCTAGAAGTTGTCAGCTCAGTTATCAGGAGGCTGCCTCCCTCCCCACTTGTGAGCCTGCTGCTTTTGAGCAAGGCCACTGCTCCCCATGAGCTGATGGCATGCAAAGCCCATCGCTGCATGGCGGTGGTGAGCACTTGGGAAGTGTCCTCTGCAGAAGCGTTTTGTAGGACAGCCAAACGGAGAATGCTTTGAAAATTTGGCAGCAGATGTGAATGTGACATAAATGATTGCAACCTTTAAAGTTGTTTTCCAGAGCAAGCCATTGGGCTGGACTTGGAAGTGATGTAGAATATAGATGATGGTATCCGAGAGGCTAAACCATGCCAACTCTAAAAATTAGGGTAATTCATTCCTGTTGTTTTGGGTATCATGTACTACATAAGGATAAAAAAAAAAATAAACGCATAGAAAGATTTCTTTCTTTCTTCCTCAGATACTGTGTGGGAGTAAATGCTGTGAGTTACAAGAGCCGGTCAGAACACGGAGGAGAAATGTAAGAAAATGAGCCATGTTGCTTGTGGCAGTTTTATAAAACGATGTTTCATCTGTTTAAGATCCTTTCCATCTTTAATCCCTTCCAAACAGCCCTGGAGACTCCATCCCTGGTGAAGACTGGGCTGGCACAGCATTGCTGGTGGGAGCTGTGAAGCTTTCACTGTCTTCT
>JAOXNO010000005.1:10497576-10517852 GCA_028565335.1 Limnodromus scolopaceus
CTGGGGCTTTATACCCACAAAATTTTTCTCTGTTCCAGTGGGAGGTTTGACAAGTTCAAGCCAAGCAGAGACTTTTCCATCCTTAAGCTGTGAAACTGTTGCAGTTGCAGCCAGTCATATTTCCAGATGGGTAAAATTCCAGAGAAACGATGATGGATTTGACGCATCTCAAATGATGACAGCGGAGGTGCTGACTCCCCCTTTAATTCCTTCCCTTAACAGACGAGGTCCCTGAACCTGGCCCACTTCACCGACATGTGCAGCGCTTGTTTCTCTTTCACTGCCTGTCTGGTTGGCTTTGCCTTCCTCCCCCCACTCGTAACTCCCAGCTCCTTTCCTGCGGGAAAGATTAGGAAGGATAGGAAGTCGTCTGTGCAAAAGGCAACCCCAGCCAAAGTAAATACAGGTCACAAGATTAGGCTTCATCAGAACTTTAAGCCTGGCCCAAGCTAAACACATGAGCTGTCATGCTTTGGTAAAAGCTCCAGTATGAGTGAACTGGCATGACTGCAAAAACGGTAAAGCAGCTAATAGGTTTTGCAATATGGAAGCTTTAAGTTTTGTTTTTAATGCTGCATTCCTGACAGTCAAGACGCACACTGAACTTCAAATGCCATTAATTTAGCGTGTTTGCCTTGCTTGCTACTATGCAAACGTGCTTCCCAAAGCACAGTGATAGCAGCAAAAGAGCACCCTGAGGCTGGTCCGCCCTGAGAGCCCTCTACAGCACAGAGGAACAGCACCGGATGGTAAGAAACACCTTCTCGCAGCTTGAACCCTGGCTTTCTTGGCTGTTGTCACTCTGAGGCTGAATCTTTGAATGAATTACAGATCTGCTTTGAAAAAAACATTAGCTGTTCAAACGCCTTATTTTGTGAATGTCCAAATACCTACATAAAAACCCAATGGAACCATGGTGATGGACACCATAGTCCAGGCATAGTCCACAGCCATTAGGGAGCTGTTCACAAAAAAGGTTAATTGAACCAGCAGAAGGGTGTAATATCCCAAGTTTCCCTGTGAAGAATAAGAGGGCAATTTGCACTGAGGGACAACCAGGGATATTTCCTCTTGCAACGAGCAGACCCCGTGGCCAGGGGACTCGGACATTGTCCTCTTGCCCTGGCACTGCCCTGTGATGCGTCTCTGGAGATGTTAATACCCACTGAGCTCTTTGGTTCCCACACCTGCACAGTGGGGATGGCAGTGATGGGACAGCCACTGTGCTGGGAAGAGTATTGATGCTGTGAACAGCACAGAGCTGCAGAGATCTGCAGTGCTCTGATATGCTCAATAATTACTGGTCATAACCATTATAAGAAATAAAAACCCCAACCAACAAGCATTAAAAGTCTTTATGGAACAAAAGCCAAGCTTTTAATATTGTTCTAATGTACTTGACAAAGCTTTATTTTAGAGCCAAGGCCAGCCTCTTGTAAGTGTGCAAAGGTTGAGACAATTTAAAAACCAAAATATTTCTCCCAGTAGAGATCTTGCAGCTTATCAGGTAACTGCAGGCTGTATTTTGGCCATTTTTAACTGGGCATTAAAAGTCTTTTTGACACTTGCTTTATTCCCTTACAATAGAACCTAACAGCCCCTCCGAGGCCTTCTGCAGCCTGATGTGTAAAATGTAATGGGGATTGGTTTAAAGAGTGGAATTCGACCTGAGAGAGATGTGAGTATTTGGGGACTACTTAGTCCTCAGTAGCACTTGGGGGCTCTTTAGTTTCTGGGGCACTTTATTACTCATTAGTGCCCGGGGATGC
Source organism: Limnodromus scolopaceus (assembly GCA_028565335.1). Lineage (NCBI taxonomy): Eukaryota > Metazoa > Chordata > Aves > Charadriiformes > Scolopacidae > Limnodromus > Limnodromus scolopaceus. Next base: position 10,499,346 of record JAOXNO010000005.1, read on the forward strand.
TGCGCTGTAGTCATTAGCGTGCTGTTTGGTGGCTTTGTCCATTTAAGCATTGCTGTGTTGTGGCAGGGTGTATAGACCCTTCCTCCTGCTCATAGAAGGAGCAGCCGGGCCTGGGGCTGCTTGGGGAGATCAGGGTGACCCTGAGGGTGGTTTTCAGTGGGAAAGGGCTGGGCTGTCATGTTGGCCACAAATACAACACCCATGGGTGCCTCTGGTGTCCACACAACTATACATGTATGGACAAGAGACGGAAGCGTGCCCACAAGGAAGCCATTCATGCTTGTGGGATTCCTGCATAATTCTAGTTCAAAGCTACTTATCAACACAAACAAGAGAGGTCCCTGTTTTGGTCTTGTCCTTCTGTTTCTCCTCATCCTTGTGGGAGAACCAGGAGCAAAAAGCAAGCTGACTGCCCATGCCAAGCCCCTCAGCTCTCTGCTACCGAGACCCCAGCCCGAGAGCAGCCACCACTGAAAGCAGAGGGGGGTGCCCTGTTGCTGGCAGACTCCCCATTACTTTCTGTTTCTGCGGAACAAGCCTGGGTGAAACTGCCAGAAGTCTTGCCCTGCCCTGTGCTGCCACTTTCTTGCTGTACAGTATAGGCCATTAGTGGAGATGTGGTCGTTCATCTCACATGACCATGGATGTCCTCCCAGGCAGGGCTGCATGGTGAAAGGAATGAGATGGGCTCAGGGATGGTGGTTGTCTTTCTCACTTTTGCTTTTCCCCTTAGCTGAAATTATTCCCAGACGTGTGAACTTAGCAAACAAGGATCAAGTTTTCTCCACAAGGCAAGGTTTACTCCAGGCCTGGAATAGTGCCTGGGCTTCCCAGCGGTCAGGAAAAAGCTTGCAGGGAGGAGATGAGCGATTCCTTTTGTATTTTCCATCCATCAGGAAAAACTGCATCTGAAAAAATAATAGCTGAACTGGAAAATAAAATTAGACAAGTCTGAACAAATATGGAAACCATCCCTGACCTGGTATTGGAAAAGAGTCTCAAATGCTAGAAAGGAGAGAAGCAGAGAGAGGGGAATGGAGGAGTTTTGGCCTCTGTCGGGAATATGGAAGGAATTATTTCATTCTTTTTCCCCGTCTATTTGTTCTCTATATGGCACTCTGTGTGGTTAACCCTCTGTCTTTGTCATAAATATATGTGGCAGAGACAAGTTTTTTCAGAGGTCCTAACCAAACCATCTGTTTTGCATCTGTGGTTTTGCATATGTAAATATTATTATTAATAGTAGCAAAAGCAATCATAATGGCAGCAGGAATAGAAACACTATTAATAGTCATAGTACTGACACTTTTATTTGTATTGCTGCAGGAGGTCACAACATGCACCGGCACTCAGCTGTGAGTTTGAGTGGGGACAAAGGGATGGCTGTTACCCCCAAGAGTTGCCAGTGAGCACAGATACAGCCACAGGTGGGATGCCAGGATTGTCACAGTGGGACTGTGGTGCCCGAGCACGATTATTTCCCCTGGAGCCTCGCAGAGGACCCTTCCAAGGGGAAAAAAAGGCTCCTGACAACTTCCAGCTCCTTGCAGCTCCTGCCATTGTGGCAAGGAGAAAACAATTCCTAGTGCGGAGAGCTCAGGTCAGCAACTTAAAAGTACCTAGAGACAACTGGAAGAACTCCCCCGTAAAGGTGATTATGTGATTCCTTCTTATCCAGAGGCTGAATTTTTCCCAGTAGGTCCAGGGACAGAGGAGTGGTTGCTGCATTGCCTGGTACTGCACCTCAGGTCTCGCTCCCAGTTCATGGTATCTCGTCTCTGTACAGACATTTCTAGGTGGGTGACCTGTCAGAACTACTCATTCTGCAAACCATCAGTGTCCTGGTGTTTGTGGGAGACCTTACTTTTCTGTCTCTGCTTTACTCCTATGATTAAAAGTGACAGCAGCTCTCCTTCTGCTAATTCAATAAGGAAATGGAAGACCTCAGGGCTGGGGGAGCGGAGGCCAGAGGCAGAAGCAGTAGCAAGAAGACCAGAGACAGCAGGAAGAACAAGGGCACAGGCTATAGACACCGAATGTGGGGAGCTTGGAGGTGCTTGTGCTGGAAGGAATACTTCAGAGAGGACAGGAGAGATGCAGTGAAAGGAGAAAGCCGCCACCACCACAAGCTGGGCTTTGGGTCTGATCCACACAGTGCCTGGAGACAGACAAGCTAACAAAGCACATCTCAACACACGCTTCTCCTTCCAGGTTCTCCCGGGGTCCAGCCGGTATCTTTGTTCCTATACGAGGTATGTTTTTTGTTCAGCTCTGGTTGTTTTGCTGGATCTGTAGTGCATTAAACAGCCCATCTTCTGGTTTGTATTTTTTCCAGTTATCGTATTTCATGTATCCTGGCTCCTTTCATCCAGCCCTGTTATCCCCCCGGAGCAGAGACTAAGCAGGATCCAGTCCTTGAGTGTGCCGCCTTCACGTGCACAAGAGCGACGTGGACCCCCATCCTTGTGTATCTTTGAGCTGTGGGAGTGTTTGCAGCAGGGACTGACACTGCCTCTGCTTTCAGTCTGTCACCTCGATCATATTATCATGGCTGGAGCTCGAGGACTCGGCGATGGTACATGTTGCCCCTCAAACTTCACATCGCCTGTGTTCAAGCTGGTTTCCCAAGTCAGTCTGGACCACCAATAACAAGCCAAGGTTTGTACTTATTTCTTACATTTCAACTATGGCACAACTACAGGACCATATGTAAGCGGTGGTGGTGGGTGGTTGTCAGTGCTTTTAAAAAGTCCACCCTGACAATGCACTTCACTTAAAACCTCCTGAAATTTAGTGCTGAGTGCTCCTGACCCTGCCACCCCCCAGCCCATCCCTGTGTGAGTCTGCAGACCCTGGGACTTTAAAACACAAGAAAAAAATTCAAATCAGATAAATAAGGGATAAACATCTAGTTCACTTCCTCCTGTGGCTCTGGCATAGTGTTGAGCCCATAATACAGACCCCAGGGCAGTGGCTTTTGCAGCAGGGAGGAGATGGGGACCTGGGGGAGCACCAGGAGGGGTGCAAGGCTGTGCCAGGATGGTCACCCTGTGGAGAAGGGGCAGCAGAGGTTCCCAAATTGAGCATCCAGCCCCCTCTGAGAAGCTCTCTGTGAGCTGGCTGATGATTGGGGTTAGTCACTCACTGTCCTTCCTACCCTCTAACCAAAAGAGCTGGAAAACAGAGATAACAGGATAAGGATCATTTATGAACTCGAGATGTGCATTGCCCCACTCGCTATATCCCAGTCTTCCTGCCAACAACAAAGTCTTTCTTGGGCACAACCGCAACTTTGAGGAAATTCAAGCTTTGAGCCTCTCCAGGATTAGCTTCTGGTTGTGTCCCAGGTGCCTTCAGAGCTGGTAGCTGCTCAAAAGTGTCATTCTCCTTTTGTTGGCAGGCCCTGAGAGCAGCTCTCCGTTTGAGCAGGTTGATTTACACAGTCCCCAGGGCCGAGCCCTGTTTCGCAGTTTCATGCAAGTTATTGAAAGCAATGGTCTTCACACCCACTGCAAGCTGTGTGTGCCTGGGGAAGGGGGCACTGCCCAGAACCGCTCTGTTCAACCCTGCACGATCCCCCCGGTCCTGTCTGTGCTCCTCTTACCCACAGCCACCTCCCCTGGGACACCAGGCTTTGCAGTGTCCTTGTCCCCAGCCTGAATCCTCCTGAAGACTCTCCCCAAGCCTTCCAAGAGGTGCTCAGCTCATCTTTTCCTGCCCACTTAGAGGAGCAAGTGGTGTCTGTGGGTGGGCTGGAGCTGGCAGGGCTCTCCAGACCGGCAGCGATTATCCAGCAGCTCCTCGGGGAGGAAGGGGGAGAGCAGGGAAGCCACTGCCTAATCTGTCCCCGGGCTGGATGGGTGCCTGGATCATTTCAGCGCGGCTCGGCGCGCTCAGGCGATGCGCACGCTCTGCAGCACAACCCGCCTCCTCGGAAAGCTCATGGCACAGGCATCTGTCACCGAAACCTGTCTGCATGAAAGGCTGTCTGCACAACCGGGGGAAAAAAGAAAGGCATGACAGCACAATTAGTGAGAGCAAATGAAAGGCTGTTTGAAGAGGAGGAGGGAGGAAAGGGGAGAGCTGCGTAAATCCCTGGTGGGGTTTTGGGCTTGACATCAAAACCCCTTAACAGTGTATTACTTCAGCCCCCAATGTGGACAGATGTTGAGCTGTGGCTCAAAGGAAGTCAGAAATCTTTCCTTAGAAAAAATTTGGCTAGGAAACTAAAGAAAATATTGTGAAAGAAAAGGAAATAAAAGCCCACTAAAGAAGATTTATCACTGCCTCAAGCATTTCTGTATCCTCTAGTCTTATGAGGTCTCAGCCTCAGGGGAGAGAAAAAGAGAAACAGCCTGTTGCTACGTTAATGGGTCACAAATTTAGAGCGGGGACATGTTTGTCCAGTTAGACAATGATGGAGGGAACTAGCTCGCCCAGCCGAGGACTCCTTCCATCCACACTAACCTCAGACAGCTTCCAGAGGCCTCTGGCACCAGCCTGCAGCTTTCCCTGGCACATCTGTCCCAACTGCCCTTCTTGCCCACTCACTCACTTCTGCAAGGTTCTTCTGGAGCCATTTGTCATTGGCAAAATATCTTATTTTCCGAAAGACCTTAGCATCATCCACAAACCTGGAGCTTTTGCTGTTTATTCCTTTCCCAACGCCACAAATGAAGATGTTGAATAAAACCACACCCAGCAGAGATTCTTGGGCAACCCTGTTGCTGAATCTCATTTGTCCTCAAAAAACTGTCTGTTAAACCCTGCACTTTGCTACCTACAACGTATTTTAACTAGGTTTCAGTCCACAAAAGGATCTTTGTTTCAACCCCATGGCAATGTGAATTTTTAAGAGATTTTCAAAAAGCTTTTGGCAAAATGATTTTATCTACTCTTTCTGTTGGTTTCTCCCTGTCTGTGTGCATACTGGTATTTTCCTAGAGTCCAAGCACGCTGGCAAGGCAAGCTTTCCATCTCCAGCAGCAGTGTCTGATGACTCTTTCCCACCCGCCTGTCTGCCCATGTGGCCACCCCAGCAGGGACAGAGGTGACACTCCCAAGGTCCCCTTCCACAGCTTGCTTTATAGGTGGCAGCCACAGTAGCAACCTGCCAGTCCTCTGGTACAATAGCCATTTGTAAGGTCACATTGTTCTGGTTTCTTGAACTTACAGGCTACAAAGAACAAACTGGGTGTGAGGATCTCCCAAATATCTGTCGCAGTGAAGACCGACATAAAGAAGTTCCTTGTCGTGCCTTATCCTCTTCAGTCCCCAGTTGCACCTTTGTACTGAGCAATGGCTCCCTACCCAGCCCCTTACTTCTGAGACATTTAAAGAAACTTTTTTTTTTTAAAAAAAATCTTTGCAGGGAGATCTTCGTGTTCTTTTTCAGCTCTTTTAATTTTCTGTCTACACTTTGCTCGCTGTGTTTTATGGGTTTTCCTTTTCTCCTCATGTGGGAAACCTTTCCACTTTTAAAATGCTGACCTTCTCCCTGTGATACCTCCTTAACCTTAGCAGTGAGTCAGGCAGGGTGTGTTTTAGGACCTCTTAGTTCTTTTTGAGTTGTGGCACATGTTTTACTTGGGCTTTAATAGAGCATTTTTTTAATCGCCTCCAGACTGCTTGCAGGCTCCTTGCTTTCTGTCTGCTCCTTTTCATTTTGTTGTTATTGACTAATCACCTTATTTTTTCATAGTTCCCTTTCTTGAAATTGCAGAGCCACACGCTGGATTTATTTGGTGTGCTCTCTCCCACTACAGCATTAAATTGGTTGTTTTGTGGTCACTAGCAGAGAGCAGGTCTCCCACAAACACCTTGTGAAGCAGGTCCTGTGTACTGCTCCCCACCAAACCCAGAGCAGCAGCCCTCCTCCCCGCTTCCAGCACTCCTTGTTCCAGGAGACTCATTATTCTAGCCAAAAAAATATATATATTTTTTTCTCTCTGGTGAATCACTGAGCAGACAAGCTTCTCTAATCTCATTTTATATATGCTGATCGTTACCTTTATCCTGATCAGGGGTCAGTTACTCTACATTTTTCCTGTTGGAATCTGGGATTTCCCATCTCGAGAAATCTGTAGTTATACTGAGGTTGTCATTCTGGGCAATGGGGAAGCCTGGCATTTTTTTTTTCTTTGTTGTTTTTTTTTTTAATTATTTTTAAAGCTTCTGGTATAGGAAGAAAAGCACCTCTAACTTTTGCCCTTGATTTGTTGCTTGATAATATTTCTGTGGGTCTGCTAGTACTACACATGGTCAAACTCACCTTATTTATTGCAGCTGTACCATTTATTTCCCTGCTGCTCTTTCCCTGGATACTGGCCACATCCTCACAAGGGGTGCAAGTCTGAATTTCTACACCCTCTGACTTTCCCTCAGCTTCTCATTTAAACAATTCTCTATGGCCTTTCCATTTTTCAGTCCCACCAGCCCAGCTCTGCTGCGATGGAGGTGCAGGACCCAGTGACACCAGCTGGCAGGTTCAGAGCTGTCTCCCCGGCAGGACACCCCTCCTGGCTGTGTACACTCCCTCCTCGCAAGGGCTAGAGGAGTGGGGGGAGGTGGGACTCTGCCCTGCAGTCTCCCCCAGGTTCTCCCAGCACCTCTTTTCCCACTGCCTATCGCTCGGTGCAAGCACAGGCGCCCAAGCAGGGTGCGCTCTGTGTGATGAGCTGCGCAGTCCCTTGCAGATGGCCCCCCACCTTAAGGGCCAAAGCTGTTGGGTTTGGAAAGTTGCATCATGTTTTTCCTGAAGAAAGTGGGAATGGCAGCCCCCTTATCCTGGGGTTATTAATCTCCTTTACCACAAGCTAAATCTGTACCATCACCCTTAGAGTCTGGCAATTTCGGAAGCCCTCTTTGCTGCCCCCAGAGCTATCTTGCTCACTCCCCCCGACCCAACCAGCCCTGTTTGCTGCCCCAGCAGCCAGCCCCCCACCGGGGCCGTCTCCACTCCCTTCCCTTCGCCCCCCAGCTGCCTGCCTGCCCCCATGTCGGGGTCCCCTGAATTCCCCTTCCCATCTTCCTCCATCAAGCCCAGAAGGAAGCACAGGATGGGGGGGCAGCGGCACCCCCGCTGTGCGGGGCGAGGGGGTGTCCCTCTTGCTCAGACGCTGTGTCCGAGGGGTGAGGTGGGCTAGGATGTCGGTCATGGGTGGGTGGATGTGTCTGTCTATCCGTCTCCCCCCCCAGGGGCGACACGCCGGAGCCGGCAGCAGTGGCCGGTGCGGCGGTCCCCGTTGCGGCGGTGGCGGGGTGTCCCCTGCCGGCGGGCCCGGCGCGGTGCAACCCCGGCCCCCGACCGCTCCCGTGGCACCCCCCCCCCCCCACCTAGTACATACAGGAGTGCACAGAAGCATCCCTGTGCTCCCTTCCCTCGTGGCCAGGGATGCCCCGGTGAATATATCACCCTCTTATCAACAGCCACGGTCTGCAGCCGTAATCCGGAGGCTGACGTTAACTCCTTAGGACAGCACTGATGGGCTTCCCCCCCCCTCCCCGAAAACCAGAGTTACCCGATACAGCTCAGTATTCATGGGCTTTTTTGCAGGAAGAGAGCATCCATTTTCTGTTTTACAGGTGTCCTTATATTCCTTGAGGTGACAGCATCTGCAGCGCAGAACGAGTTCAGAAGCACCAAATTCCGGCTGCAGCAGAGGTGTGAGGTGGGTGAGGAAGGCTGGGGGTGAAGAAGGTCGTGGGTGACCCACATCGCTCAGTGGGAAGAGAAAAGCACTTCCCTGGGAGACACCTGACAGCCATGGACTGGATTACAGTTAAGGTCAGATAATTTTCCAGTGGTTTTGTGGCTTCTCTTTGAGACAAGTGTTTGAGTTGACACGGCCACATCCTTTGTGCTTGCCCCTGTGGTGCCAGCCAGGTGGCCCAGTGTAAGCAGTCACTGGTCCTCAGTGGAAAACTTCAAAGCTTTGGGGTTTAGTTCCTTCACGGTTTCAAAAGAGGCAAGGCTGGCTGCTCGGCAGGATACCAGCTCCTCCTCTCTCACAAGGCTTGGGGAGCGAGCGTGGTGTTAGTAGGGTGGTTTTTTATAAGCGTCAGGAGGAGGAGTGAATTAACCAAAGAATGTACAACTTGTAGAAAGCAATAGAATATTGCCTGCATTTTTGTACGTGCAAACCCTGGTCATGAGTCCAAAGCAGCCCCTGTGTACAAAAGCAAGCAGCCAAACATGCAGGCGAGATGCACTTCTGCACTCATTTAGTGGGGGCCTTGGGTGATGGGGCAGAGGAGCTGCTGGGTCTTCATACTGTGGGAAACAGCAGCCCCTGAGATAGGACTCACTCTGCCCCCACTGAAACAGGGCATTTATCTCAGACTCCAGGCTCCTACACAGATATTACAAAGGGTGACAATATTAATGTGCCCTGCTGAGTGCTTGATGCATTCCTCCTGCGCTGTTGTGCCCTCTGTAAAGCACCAACTGCTTCACAGACTTGGAAAATAATATACCTCGCTCACAAATGAACTGCCCAGACAGAGAGCACTGTCAGCAAAAGTTGTGCTTTAATTCCTGTATACAAAACCATTAATCTCTTAAATGATAGGAGATACAAACGGTGAAAAAAAAATATATCAAGGGAAAGATATGTTCCCTGCCTGGGACCAACGATTCTCCAAGGACTCAAAGGACAGCAATCGGCATGTCCCAAGATCTAAGGCATGCAGTGAGAACTGTCTCTGAGCAGAGGTCACCAGTTAAAGGCCATGGAAAAGAACTCTCTCGATGACACAGCCTGCTCCTCTCCTCAGGGCGATGCTGTGGACACGTCACTGCTTTCATGTGCTGCTGGTGTGCTCCACTCTCTGGTACTGTGCGTGCGTGCAGCTTGTTCCTCTTCCACGTCTCTGCTTAAACACGTTTCCTTCCCAGACCCTGCTGGGAAATGGTGAGGGTCAGCTGCAGCGGCTGCTGCTCACACGGGTTTACAGCAGGTACCCCTCCTGGCCACCCCCTCCATGTGGTCCTGCCCCTTGGTGTCACAGCCATGTGGCTGCACAACCTCCCTCTGCCCCAGCTTGCCCTGTTGCCTCCTCCACAACCAGAATTGCACAAATACCTCTCCATTTTTCCTAGCCTGGCCAGAATTACAGGCTTTGCAGGGAAAATTACTGGGTGACAGCCAGTAATTTGGCCATGTGTTATGCCAGGAGATGTCTCTGCTCCAGAGAAGGATCAGTCCAGGATCACTCTGCCTTTGGACTTTGCTACCCTGACCTGCCTGTGCCATGCTCTGGTCCTGCTCTCCTCCCCTCAACCACAAGCCCTGGGTTTTAAGCCCTTTTCCTCACAAGTGTCACTAGTGCCCTCCAGCAGCAGGGCTCAGCGCAGTGACCTGCCGATGAACCGCGCTGCAGCTCTCACACCCAGTCCCATAGCCACACCACAAACTTGAGATTTCCTCAGCAGCACTGTCCAGACTTGGACACAGCCCTGAGCTGCCCAGTGCTGTAGACCTCAGGGACTGCTGGTGGGAAGCACCCAAAGCCAGCATTCGCACTGGTACAACAGCACACGTACCTTTTCTTGGAGAACTGCTGGTCTATCTCCTCTAAGGACTGTCCTTTCGTTTCCGGAACAAAAAGGTAAATGAATATAACAGCCATCACTCCCATCAGTCCATAGAGAAGAAACATCCAAGAGAAGCCAATGGCATCTGCAGAGAGATTCGAGTGCATGAAGGGTCTGTTGGAGGCAGGTCACATCATGGGATACAAAGGAAGCTGGTGGCTTACTGCAAGGTGGTCATTGATCCCTGACTGGGGCATTTTATTTTGAGAAGCCCTCAAAAGGGCAAGAAAGCTACTTATCTGCAAAATCTGGACTAGGAATCAGCGAGGGAGAAGGATGGTCCACACCAGGCTTTGCCAGCAGCACTACAGAGGCAAAGAGAACTCCAGGGCCCAGCAGTGTTTGCTGAGTGCCCCAGCTGAGAGCTCTGCTAGCAAGAAACTTTGTAAAGCTATCAGCACGGAAGCCGCAAATTCCATGGTTTCCTGATACCGCAGTATTACAGTGCAGCCCAGTGGGCGACGGATGACTTTGATGAAATGGGTGGTGGACTGGCTCAGACCAGCGTTGCTGGTGCCTGTTGTTTCCTGCTCTCAGAGGCATCAGGTCTCCAGGGTTCAAAATGCCACTTAATCTCCAAATACCTCGTGGTGGCCACCTTCCCTAACCAGCTGTGGGAGATGGAGGGATGGGAGACGGTCACTTACCAATAAGGTCCAGGAAGGAGAGGCTGATCAGTAAATTGGCAGCCCAGTTAAAGCTGTTACAGAAGGCAAAGGCTCTTCCTCTTATTGCAGCAGGGTAGATCTCACTGAGGACCAGCCAGGTCACTGCACAGATTAGAGAGACCAGACAGTTGTAGGGGTTAAGCAATTTATATGGGAAATGGACAAGGAAGTTTTTCAGCAGGGGTTTCACCCAGCACCTGCTGCTGGTGCTGTCAAGCACTCATCAATCTCAGAGTCAGGTCACAGCAGAACTCTTCAAAATTCCTACATTTAGCATTCCACGGAGGAATGAAATACCAATGTACAGGCCCAGGGAGCAAAGGAGAAAGCAGAGGAGTTGGTCATTCCACTCAGGTGATGGAAAAGGTCTGCCATACCTGCTGTCAGGATATGCTCTTTGTAAAGAAATGAGAAAGGGGTAGGATTAGGGAGATGATGTTATGTTTGAGCTAAAATCAGAGCTAAAGTAATATATATCTTAAAGTAGTCTCCCCTATCCCAGGGTTATTTTCCTTGAAATAATTTATAGGGTGACTGTCAAACCCATGAGGCTTGCTCACCTATGTTTTGTTCTTGGGTTAGATGCTGTTTTCTCCCATCAAGACATTTAAAGCAATAAATGCCAGAAAGCAGTAGAGCTCACACGGAAGCAAGAACTAATCTCTATTCTCATTTGATGAATAAATTATTTCAGAAAAAGACCAATTGATACTGAGAAACTTTCAGAGGTTCCATTACCAGTTCTGCCACTGACTCTATCACGCAGCAAAAAACCCTCGGTCCCTCTGTCCTCAGCCCTCTATTTTCCTCCTCACCAGGGTGCTAGGAAGATTAGGTAGTGCTTGTGGGATGATGTGATTTTGCAATGAGCTTCACAGAAAAAAATACATTATGAGGGTGTTGATAGCATGGAAGAGAAAGTTATTCTAGTTGCTGTGCCAGCCCTATAGCTGACAGAGCTGCAGTGCAAGAAAATGATTCAGAGGGCAGAAGGGGACATATTTCCAGTTCTCAGACACTGAGCTCCTTGGTAAAGCATACGTATAATGAACATTTCAAGCAGAATGTCAAGATCAGCCCTAGTTTTACTCTCTGGGTTGGTGCAAGGATATATAAACACCGTACTTACTTGGTCCAAATCCAATTGAGAAGGCGCTCACAAAAGCCATCATGCTCAGCAGCGTAATCCAATTTAAGACCATATGTTCTGCCCAGGGAGCACCACGAAAAGGAGGGCCTGTGCTTTCCACTGGCTCTTTTTTGGACTGACCTACCAAGCCCCTTTTCTGAGCGAGGGAAGAATGGGGAACAACCTCTCTGCTTTGAGTACTGGCAAAAAATTTTGTAAGACTCCTTGAGGCAGCAAAACCAGGGCCTGCCTGACTTTTGACAGCACTCGATGCTGGTGGGATGGGTGACACAGCAGGCTGGGAGGCTACGGGCGTCAGGGGGTGCTGGGTGAGGCTGTGGGATGCATTGGGGTCTGCGGCTGCCTTGCAGTCCCTGGCCATGGCCAGCGGAGCAATGCGGCTGGTGAGGCCAATGGTGGTGACGGAAATGGCCATCACCACACAGCCAGCCATGAGTAGCACTCTCCTGCCAGCCTTGTCTGCAAAGGCCATCGCGACGAGCGTGGCCACTACCTTTATCGCCCCCAGCCCAACAGAGGCCAGGATAGCTGAGGAGTTGCTTTGGAACCCCACTGAGTGGAAGATTTTGGAGGCATAGCCAAGCACATTGGGCTGCCCAGTGAACTGCTGGAAGAGCACCAGTCCCAAGCCCACCAGAGTCCGCCTTCTCATGTTGTCTCTGGACCTAAAAAGGTCAAGAAATGAGTAATGTTTCTCCTTATAGGGCTCCCGCTTTGCCACTTCTCTGTCCTCACTGTTCTGCAACTGAATGAGGCCCTTCTGGCAGTCTGAATCCCACGAGCTTAATTTAACAGGGTTCACTGGGAGAAAGAGGATGCTGAGGAACTGCATGGCTGTCGGGGCAATGGCCAGCCCAAACATGTATCTCCATCCCTCATCCACATCTGCAAAGACGTAGTTCAGCGCATAGGACAGCAGGATGCCTATGGTGATGCCTGCTTCGTAGAGAGACACCAGCAGCCCTCGCTGATGAGCAGCCACCATTTCTGAGACGTAGATGCAGCAGGCCATGGATGAGACAGAGATGGCGAAGCCCACGGTCACGCGCCCAATGATCAGGCCAATAAATGACCTTGCCAGCGTGAGAATAAGGCTGCCAGCCAACAGGACCAAGTTGCTGACCAGGATTGCTCTCCTCCGTCCATGGCGGTCAATGAGGATCCCCCCAACCAGAGAGGCGAGGAGAGCTCCAATAAGGAGGGCGCTCACAAGAATTTCTTGCTTGAAGCAGCTGAGGTGAAAGTCTACCTGCAACTGCAGCAGTGCACCGGAGATAATCCCCAGCTCGTATCCAAATATCAGCCCACCCAGGAGAGAGACCGTTGCAGACAGGAGGAGGATCAGCAGCGCACGACCTGGAAAACAAGCAAGCAACACTAGGTTCAGTTTTTTGGTGCTAGCAGGCAAGCTATCAGCACGCACAAGCTGGAAAAAGCTCTTCTAGGACACCCAAAGCTTTCCATCTACAAAGCCATGATGCTGAGTTTCCCCATAGCTCACTTGGTCACACACAGAGGCACCTGCAAATATTCACACAACCTACCAGACCCACACATACATCCACTAACTGCAGAGGCACTCATTTGGGGTGCAGAACTTAACAAAGTTAAGATTTGTATTTAAGCGGAGGACGGTGATTTGTACTACCTGGAGTTGCACCGGGGAATCCTCCATGGTGTCCCTTGATTCTAATTGCAAAACCTGTTCTGGGCAGGAAGGACAGCTTCTGCTTTCTGGTTCTGAATTGTTCTGTGATATCATTTTCACGTTTCGGTGCACGTGGCGCCTCTCACTGCAGGCTCTGCATTCCCACTCCCTACCTTTTTGTTAAAAACGCTGCTTGCAAAAGTTTATTTCTCCTAGTTAATCTTATACTCTTGGCATGACTTTGTGGTGGTGGCCCTGATTTCTTCATCTCTCCTTCTACAGCACAAGCGTCTAGGATCCCTGAGCCAGATACAACCTTCTCAGGCTGGTCCAGGACTACAGGACAAACTTCAGCAGCAGCTGAAAAGCTCACTGTTGCCTGCCTCAAATGCGAGAAGCAATTATTTGCCCTTCCCATATAGCTGAGCACGCAACTTTCGTAAGTATGTAAGCTTACTTAAAATAAGAAAAAACAACAGTGAAAGCAAACCAAACCCAAACCAACCAACCCACTCCAAACAACCCTAAAAAAACAAGGTGCTTGCTGCACACGCTTCTTGTCCTGGGGAGAGGATGAAAGGGTGACCATGTGTGACCCATTAGCCATGCCAAGGCAGGGGGATCGCACAGGGCATGAGAGCCAGTGCTGATGCAGGGACCTCTGGGGACCAGCAGTGACAGGGATCTCCCCCTGAATTACAATTTTGAAGGCACAGGTCAAGTGCATTAGCTTAGAGGTTTGTGTTCGTTTCCAGCATATAATACTATCTGTATTCTCACATTGGCCTTGTTTAATTAGAAATACTCACAGTTTAAGTAGACTGTACGTGGAAAGAATGTGGACTCAACCACCAGACCACGGAAAAATTTCCTCACACTGCCTAAGGACTTTTTTTCCCTCAAAGACTGTGTTTTATAAGAATTGTCTCTGTTTAGCCTTTAATTACAGCTAGCAAGAAAGGTTATTTCTCACTGATGGCTATATTTGTATTTATTCTGTAACCCTCTGTTCCATTTGTGTTTCTTATACCATCCCAGCTATATGCCAGTCCCTCCCACCAGTGCTCTCTATGACTACCAGCACTGCTTTTATCACTCCTTGTACACATTATACAGATAATTAGAAAAAATATTTGCTCACTGAGAAGAAAAGGCTTTGCATAAACTGGGCATGCCTTAGTTTCAAGCCCCAAACTCAAGCAGATACAGGCAGCCCCACTGTAAATACCACGGCAGATTCCATCAGATTTTGCTGTGTTTCTTGTTAACTTAATGAGCAATAATGGTTTATGAACTTTGACTGAAATCCAGCTTTGTATATAGCCTATTCTGATGCCGTCAGAGGACTCTTCAGATGTTCACGTGAGAACAGAAAGCCTGGTGGGTCTCACAAGGAGCTGTGCCAGGCGATCCCCAGCCTATGGCAGTAACCAGTGCCACTGACCTGGCCGGGACTGGGCTGACTTTTGACCTGCTGAAGTCCCTCTTTGCCTACACCAGCCCCAACAGGCACCGCTGCCTTTAGCAAATCCGCGGTGCTGTCCCCAAGCCCTGCTCCCGCACCAGCCCTCTCTTCCCGGGACCGCTCCTGGGATGGCCCTAGGGGCTGTGCCGCAGGAAATTACTCGGCTCGCTGTGTTTGCTGCTGGAAGTGCTGAAAAAAAAATAGAAAGGAAGGGGCTGGGGAGGGCGGAGAGACGCAGGCTCAGCCTTTAGGAAAAGTTGAAAACTTTTTGTTTCTTTTTGGAAAACTTTTTTTCCCGGGGCAGGACGCGCCCGTTCCCGTCCCGAGAGGGGCTCGTCGCCTCCCTCCCCTCCGATGCTCAGCCCCGCACCGCCACCCCCGCATCCCCGGGTCCCCAACCCCTCCTGCCCGGCCGGCACTCACCCATGGCGCGGCGGGCAGAGCCCCCCGGCGCTCCGCGGCGGGCGGAGGGCGCGGAGCGGGGCGGAGCGGGGTCCGGTGGCCGGAGCGGGGCCGCGCAGCGCCACGTCGTTCCTGCCCTGCCTCCCGGCCGGGCAGCCTGGGGCTTGTAGTCGCCCTGCCCGCCCCTCGGGGAGCCGGGGGAGGGGGGGGGGTTTGTCCCGGGCGGGACACCCCTCGCCGGGATGTGCTGCTCCGGGTACCGGCCGCCCCCGGCGATGCAAAGGGTCGGGGAGAAGGAGCGTAATTCCGGGGGGATGAGGGAGCCCGGCGCACCGAAACCCGGGGCTGTGAGCGGGTCTGCCTGCGCAGGGTGGTTGAGGACGTTTTACCAGGGATATATTGCTAATTGGTGTGGAAGTGAGGATGTGGAAGTAGAGCTAAGGGAGCTGGGATGACAGCTCTGCCCCCAGGCTCTGTCTCGCTGTAGCCGGGAATGGGAACCTCCTACTCTGATGGCAGAGCTTCTCTCCTCCACACCAGAAAGCCTCTAGAAAGCCCACAAGATATTGACAGTTTATTATAGTCTTTAAGTGGCTCAGTTGCAAAGCCAAGGAAACCTGCTAGGAACGGAATGGCCATTCCAAAACTAAAAAGAAGAAAAAAAAAAGAGCAGCATGACTGAGTTTGAACTCGTACCTTTCTCTTCTGTTGGAAGGAAAGGATCAGCCTCTGGAGCTTATCTCCTTCCCCCCAACACAGTGCTCCATCAAGCAAAGCATTTCAGTATTCAACTTTCCTTGCAATTAACATTCTTTTTCTGCTCAGTGGAACAGAAACCTTCCTGCTGGCTGCTGCATGAAAGACATTGGGACTTGCACTTAGATGCAAGATTTTTTTCTGAGTCCAAGGCCAAATTCCTGTATCCCAAAGTCCAGTTTGTAAAACAGGGATTTTACAAAACGTGATATGCCTAAAAGTGCTTTCAAAACTCTTTAACACGACGTGAACATTCTACCTCGGTGCTGTTCGTGCAAACTGGTCGCTGGGTGGGTTGCGCTGTGGGGAAGTATGTGAAGCAGTGAAGGACACGCGATGTTCAGAAGTTTGCTGTGACCCAGCTGGTGTGGGGACCGGCGCAGGGATGATGTGCTGTCACAGGCTTGGGGATGGGCTTGCAGAGCCTTCCCAGAGCCTTGCGACAGGCACTGCTGCTGAAGGATGAGTGCAAACGACCATAAACCTGCCTCGCGAGCTGGGATGTGACTGCAGGTAGTATTTCATGTAATCACACAGTTATAACGACACAAGCTCCAGCCCAGTGCCCTGTGGAGCCTGTGCTGGTACAGCTTTTTCCTACAGTACAGGGTTGTGCTGGGGAAGGTCTGCATCAGTGACCATCCTGCCTGTGGTGCAGGCACACCCCTCTGACACAAAAGTAAACAGGCAAAAGTAAACAGGTTGGGTGAAGAATGAGAAACACGTGATTTCTTCAGTCATTCCATGTGTTAACTTAATGGGACATTTAAGAGAAATATGTAAAGAATCATTATTCTGTGTAGGGGAATACACGTCATGTCTCTGCTCCAGAGACCAGTGGTGCCAACTCTTTTTTTTGCCCCAACCCATAGTTTTGGGATGCTTGAGATGGGCCATACCAGATCATGCATATCCTTTAGGCCTTATTCCCTTGGATATCTGACCTGGCAATGTGGGCAGCAGTAGATCAAAGGCTTTGGTTTTGTTTCTTCTCAAAGTCATAGTGAATATTAAAAGTGTTTCAAATCATCTACCTGATTTATAGATTAAATAAATGCTTTCCCATTCATATCCTCTAATTTAAATGTAAATTCAGTATTTAAAAATAGCCCTTCTAAAACCTTGTATCTGATACAAGCTGACAGCTGCACAGGGATCACACGTGCGGTGAAGAATGGCTTCAAACACAAACACCAGCCAACAGAAACCAACAGTGTTTGTGGAAGGAGCTTCTCAACAGGGTTTGTAATTCCTGTTAAAGGAGATCAAAAGCTCTGAAATCACGACTAGCTCTCATGATGCTCAGAGGGAGAAATGACTGCTATTTTCTCTCTTCCCCAAGACCCTGCGTATGCGGCCGTTCACGGTGGGCAGCAGGCGCTACAGCTCTGTGGCTGGGCGCATGCTCCACATTCTGGGAACACTGGGGAGATGCTGGGGATGTGGCGTGATCTCGCCCATGATCTCTGGCCTCCGCAGCTTCTCCCTGGAGCTCAAGCCTGTACGTTTTGGGTATGTTGTGTTACGAACTGGAGGAGATGTCACCCACTCGTGGTTCCCCACCACGCCGGGCAGAGAGCCAGAGGGGACCTGCAGTCCTCAGCAGCTGCTGGACAAACCCACTCTTAGCTACGTGATCTGCAATTGGCCTGAGCAATTCCTCCCTTCTCAAAGGATTCCAGTGTGAGAAGGAAGAAATGATATTTTTCTCCATGGTCACTCAGCGTTCGTTTATCTGTCACCTCCCCGTTTTCTGGAGGCTGCCTGTTCTCTGGCAGGGCAATAAACATTATTAGCACAGACAGGAAGAAGTCGAGGTCCTGGGGAGTAGAGGCAGAGCTTTATGGTATGTTTACAAAAGGCGGCCAAAAATATGACATCAGTATGTATGGAAATGCAGCCATGGCATTGACACTGTGTGTGGCTGGGGGTTATAGTCCTCTGAAAGAAACAGATGATGTACAGCAGGGGTAATTCTTCCTTTGTGTTTTCTTTTTTTTCCCTTTGCAGTTTTTAAAATTCATCTTTCTTATCATGCCATTTGTACTTAATGGGTATTCTGGGCCTGCTGAAGTCAGTAGCTTTGGTCCTTAAGCTCCGCATGAGAAGGTCTGGAAGGGTTGGATCCACGAGGACTGACTGGCTCATGCCTCGTGCCTGCCAGCACGTTCTTAGCCTCGCTCCCTCCTGTGATGCTTTCCTCCTCCTCCTCTCCAGACTGTGTGTCTTGGCAGTGCCATTTCCCCATCTGATCCTTATCTCGCTCTTGGCTGCTGGGCTTGTGGGGCGTGAGGGCGCGTTCCTGCTTCGCAGCCGAACAGCACATCTCCGGGGCTGAGCCGCAGGAATGTGCTTCCTGAAGAGCTCGGCGTTTGAAACGGCAGCTTTGGCGTTTGGTACCACAGCCCGGCCGGGATTACTGAAAAGGTTACTCGCTACCTCAGAGCTGGAGCAGCTAAAAGAGGCTTTAAAAATCACAAATGATAATAAAAATATAAGAGGAGAGAGAAGTCCATCCTGGAAAAAAGGAAGAGGAGTTCAGCAATGCTTATCACACACTCGAGCACATTTTTTCTTATTACAATTGACCTTTAGGGAGGGATTCGGGGGACCAAATTGACCAAGCTCAATTCAGTTATTGATGAAAATTATAATCCATGAGCAGGCGCCAGTGTTCTAGCTGGCTGGGATGGAGCCAACTTGCCAGGCACCTGCACTTATTGCGTGTTCATTAACAGCCCAGAGAGTTTTCTTGTTAGGATGCCAGGCTGCACATGTTTTCTTTAACGTTACCCTAATGCTGGTGGGGTTCGCTGGCAATGC
>JAOXNO010000005.1:10529996-10567606 GCA_028565335.1 Limnodromus scolopaceus
GCTGTGGGGCTGGAGGTGGCCGTGCTGGGTTCCTGCTGCAGGGCTGGGAAATGCAGGGGAGCCATGAGTGGCACCGGCACCGCTGTGGGCAACTCTCGGGGGGAACCTTTGGTGCTGTACCTGAAAAGGCTTTGTGAGGGAGGCATTCGTGATGTCCTGTATGCAGAGAATAAACTCGTCCCCTGGTAAGGTTTGGGCTTTGGCATGTGTGTTAGGCTGTATGTTAAGCAATTTGTGGCAAAACTTTGGAGGCTGGAGGATTTCTGCAGCTGTCCCATGTACGCAACTCTCATGCACCAGGAGGTCTGAGCCTTGGATGGAAGTCCACGGGGCAGTGAAGTCTCTGGGAAGTTTTGTGCCGTTGACTTCAGTATGGGCAGGATTTCACTGTTACATTCTGACTCAGATCCATTTAAGAATGACTTTTTTTACATCAGAAAATAAGAGATGTTCAGTACTTAGTGATTATAGAATGATTCAGATGCTGTAAGGACACGAAGGGGGCATTCTGCCTGTATAGTGCTTCTCAGGTGAAACCTTTACATTCAAGATAGCAAAATAAATCTCATAAATAAATAAAAAATAATAGAATGACCATTGCTTTATTTAATGACACCATGTGTTAAAAGAGAAAATTCTTTGGATTTCATTTCCCTTTTTTTTCTATTTTGCATTATTGCATGAGTCCTTGATACGAATATAGTGAATGTCTGCCTCAAGGAGCAGAAAGCATGTTGCACAACAGGTACTTAGTTCCTTTGCAGACTCATAAATAGATAATTATATTTGTACATTCATTTACAATAGCTGAACAAGTGACTTCAATTATATTTAATAGTATCGTGTTTGATTTCAGCATTTGTAAAATTGTGAGATATGGTTAGAGGGTGAGGAGACGCACTGCACGCTCAGCGCAGGCTTGTGCCTGAACCACGCCACGGTTAATTGTGAGAATAAATCACAGATTAACCTGGCACTGAGCTGCAGGAAAGCCTTCGATCTGGATGCTCTGTGCGCTGGTAGAAGTTTATATGTAAAGATTTGGGTGTTCAGGAAAGGGATTTCTCCAGGTGTCCAGCAGAAAATAGAGTCTCTACTGGTGTCATGCTGCTGTTCGCACCCACTCCGCTCTTACGGAGTGCGGGTAGCATGCCCCCGGGTACAACCCACGGGGGACCCTCATGCACAGTCTGGTCTGACCAACGCCGTTTTATTAAAGAAAAACTGGTGATGGGAGAGTGGAAGCGTTTGCAGCTGAGGGGGAGAAGGAGCAGGGGGCAGCTGTGGGTGGGGAAGGAGGGACCCTGGCAGAGCTGACTGGCCCGTAACGATCTGTTCTTCATTTTCCATGGGCGCTAAATGCATTGCAGTTGGTAGCAGTGAGACTGGCTGGTACCTGCCCTGGTCGCTGCCAAAACTCCGATGCTCCTGGGGCTGTTAACCAGCACAACGTTCCAAGCAAGCCCGACTGCAGCTTCACCGAGTTCTCCCCAGTTTGGCGTAGGGGTGAGCCCGTAGCTGTGAGCTACCGTAGGAAGTCGTATCCATTCATGTTCAGGGGTCAGTGGTTCATCTGCAGTTTCAACACAAGATTGTCTCTCAGTGGTTCAGCAAGAAAGGAAACTTGCTGTTGCATCAACAGGGGATTAAGTTCTGACGCCTGGAGCTTGCTTGGACTGCCCTCCACAGCCTGAGCTGCAGGGGGCTGCTGGGGGGGAAGGGGTTATGCTTTTAACCATGGTGTAAAAGCACCAAGCGGGGGGGACAACAGGCGGGGGCTCAGCAGGCGGGGGATCTGGTGGTGGTGGATTTTGGGAGGTATTCTGGTGCCTGATGGAAAATGTGTGCCCTTAGCTGCACTGCTCGGGTCGGATGGTTTCTCCTAACGTGGTGCTCAACTCCAGCCTCACGCTCTCCTGAGCAGACAGGTCGCAAGAGCTGCTGCGGGTGTTCAGCGAGCTCCATCTCGGAAGGAATTCAACTAACTGGGCTGCTGCTGGTGTAACTGGGAGGCTGTCCCAGGCAGGGCACCCATGGAAATCAGGCTGGGGCAAAAGCTTCTGGTGTTGTGTAGTCATTGTAGCATCTTTGTGCTACTAAGTATGTGCACATCTGGAGTATGGGAGAGTTGGATGGGCTGGAGAACCTCGTGTCCCGTGGGATGGTTGGTTTTCTGCCTCCCAGGGTGTTAAAGAAACTGGCAGGAGATGAGAAGCAATGAGGCTCAACCCTTGCTAGTCTCAAGATGAGGTTTCCCTTGTGAGAAGGTGTCTTACAGGAACCTCTGCCCTGGGGATGCTAAAATCTGTTCCCACATCATGTCACCATCTAGCTGCTCCCCACTGGGATGCTCAGCAATTTTCTTCTCCCAAGGGACTGCAGCCATAAAAAGCCACCTGAGCTTTGGCTTGACAGGCAGTGTTTCATTGGGATCTGGAGATCAAGAAATCATGATCTAAAGTTGATATACCAGAGAACCACAAATAGGATGTGACTCCTTGGATTAGCGTGTACTTCTGAGTGACATCCTGTGGTCTGGATGAAGTGGATTTTTCCAGTGAAACCTGTACCTGGGTGACATCTCCCTGGAGACAAAATCCTTTGAGAAAAATCATCCATCAAGTCTGGCCTTGCTTGTTGCTGCTGAACTCAGCATCCATACCTGCAAGCTGCTGTTAAAGCTCTCGTTGGCTGTCACCCTGCAGTGGTTCTTCTCCAGGTCTCTATGCCAGTCCCTTCGCAGAGGGACAGTGTCAGGGCTGACGTGATGCTGACATTACATTGATAGCCCTTGTTTTCACTTGATACCCTCTGTAGCTTGCAGTCAAGGAGAGGGAGACTTGCATAAGTGGTTTTGTCTTCAATCTCCTTTCCTTTAAATAGAAAAATGAAATTTCTGTGTTGCAGGTGGGTTTGCTGAGAAGGCAGGGTGTGCTCCCCCAACTGGGGCTGGAGCAGTGACTTGTGCCCATCACATAAAACAGGAGAAGGAAATGTTCTGTGTGGAGCCACTCCCCAGGAACCAGTTCTCTGTGCAAGGGTCTCTGTCACCTCCCGCTGTGGTTGCTGCTGAAATGGCTGAATATTTGTCCCGTCAGTGGAAGTGCCTGCGACCCCCCTGCTCGGAGGGCTGTGAATGATTGCAAAGAGCTGGGGCAGGACAGGAGGGGCTGGAGGAACTGTTCTGCTGGAAAGGGCATGGGGGGCACTTTTAATGAGCTGTGCAAAGAGCTTGTTCCAACAGCTTCTAATGAACTCAATGTCTACAGCCTCTTGGCTTGGTAACAGCTGAGGCAGCCAAATCTGCTAAAAGGAGCTCTGAGCAGGCAAATAGGGCCCCATGCCTTCAGAAAACAGACTTGACTTCCTCGGTGGCCATAGAGCAATTTAAAATTAACTTGGATGTAATGAGTCCTCCTGATTAGAACAAGGAGACTTTAAGAACTTCCAGAAGAAAAATGACATTGCTTGTGCTCGAAAGCAAGGAACACGAACAGTCTCCAAACGAAGGCTTTGTGGGGAAAGGGGGCGAGTAGGGTGGTGGGCTGGCAGCGGGGTGTCCTGGGAGCTGGATCCTGCGCTGGAGAGCATCGCAGGAGCAGGGATGGGCAAGGAGGTAGCAGCCAGGAGAGCAGCCTGGTGGGTGAAGTAAGTGATTGTCGCCCGAGGATACATTTCATGCACCAAGTTCATCTCTACTATGTACGTGCTTGGTGGCTTAGAAAGGCCAATTTCATAAACCTGGAAGCAATGGTCAGTTGAAAGAGATAAGAGGAAGGTCTTCAATGGGGAAAAAGCAGTGTTAGCTGGAAGTTGGGTGACTACATTTTACCACATGTGCTCTGAGCTTCAGTCAGGAGAGAGGGGAGGCCTGGCGGAGAGCAAGCTGGCACAGAGACGAAGCAAACCAGCAATACTTAGGGGAAAAGGGAAGTTAACGAGTCAATATTTACTGGAAGCAAAGAACCACAGAAAACATGAAAAGAGGTGTGGAAGAATTGAGGAAGAAATCCACGAGCAGGGTGTTGAGGGTGGTGGGTGGTGTTTTGAGTGTGTGGCACAAAAGGAACCTGACTCATGGTATTCTGTTGCAAGATGGGCAATGCAGGAAAAGGTGTATTCAATGGAGTGGTTTTTTTTCTGTACTCAGGAAAGTGCTCGTAGTACAGCCCCATATTATAAGAAGTTGTCCGATAATGAAATATTTTTATTATGACAGTAGCTAAAAGGAATTAATATACTTGCATCCAACCCTGCCTACTTTAAAATCTACAAGTTTAGGCAACTTCCATACAAGAATTTTGTAAGAGCTGCCAGAGGAGTTTTGTGAACCAATAAAGCAGGTGCCTTTCTACAAGCCCCAGAATAGATGGAGATCACTGGAGAGCACTGCTGGCCACAGGTCAGGCTGAACTGGAGTCCCTCTTGGGAAGCAGATTCCAAAAAAGGGCTTTGAGATGGCAATATGTAATTAGTTGAACGTGGTTACCAGACTGGCTACCCACAGCCAATGTGATATCTGTGTGTATGGACATGTGACAGTTGAGGAAGAGCAGTGAGGATCTACCAGGCTACTCTTTGCTGATTTTACCAAAATGCCCTTCTGATCTGGCTTCCACAGCTTAGAAATGCCTTTGACAAATTGGAGACACCTCAGGATGAGTAAAGGACTGGAAAACAGGCCACGTGATGAAAGGCTGTGGGAGCTCAACCTGTTTCTTTCAAAGAATATAAAGGCAAGGAGTAACTTGATCGCTCCCTTGAAGGCATATCCATCACAAGCAGAGTTTGGGTGAGGGTTTCCCGGGTTAAAGTATAAAGGAGGAGCATGTGAGAAGATGCAGAGTGGAAGCTGGAAGATTCAGATTATCACAACATAATGTTGATAGTGAGGTTAATTAATTATAGGAATGGCTTATGAAATTTGTGGCAAGTTCACCATCACTGAAGATGTTTATTTTTTTTCTAATCAAATGTGGTGGATCTTTCTTAAAAACAAAACCAAACCCAGATGCTGAAATCGAGATTCGAAAGGGGAGCCCTGTTATCCTCACACAGGGTGTCAAGTCATCACACTGTGCTGTTTTAGCTTTACAGGCCATGAATGTTTGAAGATGTAGGATCTACTGCCGCCTCCAAGAGAAGGCGTGAGCCTCAGACCTCTGAGCCTGGGAAGATTTTTCTCCAAGAAGCCCATGTCATTTTTGTCAGTAGTTTCCTATGTGGTCTCGGTCAATTTGCCCACTTTCTCTGACCTTCAGCTGTCCCGTTTCCAAAACGGAGAAAATCAGAAATTCTGTTTTTCCGCTAACTACAAAATACTTCAAGATGTTTAATTTAAAGTGTTTAATAAGCCTTAAGTCTTTTTAGCATAGCTCCAGAGCAAAATATCTTCCCAGCAGCTCTTCCACCTTGTCCCCTTGTGTTACTTGGCCCCTTTCTAGCCACTCTGCAAATACCCAGTGGGAGCAAAACAGCTCTGCTGGCAGGAAGGCTGGTAAACAGAGCTTGGTTTATGTCCAGATTACATCATGTTTGCAGGAGCTGGGTTGGTAGAAATCAGATTTGCGTATCCATTGTGCTGGCGAGCGGGAGGTGAGAGCGAGATGGCCAGTAGAGCAGTCACAGCTGCAATGTGAGAGCAGTTCTCAAGCAAGATACTAAAAGCCACTGGTACTTTTTTGTGCTGAGTAGTTCTGCGTATTGCAGAGAGGATGTTCCTTTGTGATGGTAATAAGATAAAAGGGCTTGGAAACTCCAGTTCCAGCCAGAATATCTCTTGGTATTGGGATTAAGGTCCTGGAGGAGCCTGGTCATTTGTTTGCCTGATCATAGAGGGGAGGAGCGATGGGGAGAGCCTGTGTGGGGGTAGTGAAGCAGTGATGGTCACGTAACGTGCAAAGGTTGATGGAGAGAAACCAAAGCTTGGCAGTGTCTTTGGGTAGGGCGTCTTCGAGTGCTGGGTCTGTCTGGTACGGAGGCTGTGGGCACTGGGCAGGGGGCCCAGGGCTGCCCGGGAACTATCTGGGGCTGGTGGAGAACAAGGTCCAGCTGATGCTTCTGATGTCCCCTTTCAGGTTGGTGGTGGGGAGTGGTGGCACGTGGATGCTGGTTTCTTGGTGCTACGCCTGGGTGCGCCTGTTCGCCTTATCTGACCCACATTCTCTGCCAGCATCTCCTTTCCCTGAGACACCTCATCTGCCCTTCCAGGAGGCCTCCTGTTCCCTCCAGCTCCCCTGCCCACGGGAGACTACCTCGTGGCTTGGCTTCCTCTGCCGTAGCTCAGTGGGTCCCCCAGTGTGGAAAATCCCCGGTGCTTTCAGTGCAGCGAAGGCAGGATCTGTGTCTGGAGGGGCAGAGGTCGTTCCCAAGGCTCTTGAGCAACAGGAAGGAGAGCTGCTGTAGTCCAGGGCACTTACCTGGAAATCATTAAATGGTTATAGAATTAACCCAATCACAAGACCCATTTTAAAGTTCGTATGTGCTACCATTTTCCCCCCTGAACTTTGATAGACTTATCTTGGAAAAAAATGGAAACAAAACTGCAGGGAGGTGAGGGGAGTAGAAGGAGCCTGACAATGACACAGCAGAGGGATAGAAGGGTAAAGATCATGTTGGGGAGATGGTGCTGTACACGAGAGTGGATGCAGCCCAGACTGTCCCTGGGCAGCCATGGCCATCTCCCTAAATGACCATTCTTCTGACATTTGTTAGCATTTATTGTTTGCATACTAATTAACATTTGCAATATATCTTGAAACCAAAACCCTTTCAATTTTATATAGAGTTTGGTTCAATTTTATTAGTGGTTTTAATTTTTTTTTTTTTTTAATTCTGGAGAGTGCTTACTTCAAATCTGAGTTATTCTGAAGTGGTCTTGTTCCTTTTTTGTTCAATGATGGTGTTATCTTAAGTGAAAAACTTGTTTAATATAGGTGCAATTTGTCCTCTTTTGGGTTAGAATAAAATGGATAAACAATATTACATCTTTCTTTTTCAGGTGGTTTACTGTTGACCCATATAGGTTTCAAAATTTCAGGAAAACCCTCCGTGTAGCAGTTCTTTCTGCTCTGTCTTGGTTTTACCCTTTGGCTTTTGATTTTGCAATGAACGTTAGTTATTAGATTCATGCTGTGTTTCATTGTAATGTTTTCCAGAACATTTTCCATACACCAGAGAATAAGTATCCCTTACTTCTAATTAGTTTTCTAAATTGTATTTAATCTATTTTATCAAGTCAATTAAAGCCCTTGCTGATACACTCTTATATCAGGTGTTGTTAAATATTTTCAGTTGCTCTACTACTGTAAGAGGCAAAGCGTCTTCATTTTGAAGTTGACTTTGGTGTAACTTTCCTTGCAGAAAGCTGAAGAATATTTTGCCAGTGGGAGAAAAAATTATTTATACGCCCCTTAGAGATCAATTGGAAAGGGCTTAATGAGAACAAAGCTATTTCTTTGGTGTATAAAAAGAACTAGAGTAAAGAGAAAATATCGGCTGCCATGGGAATGAAATGACTAATCTAGTGTGCAGACATTTTAAAACATGATTCTTTATTTTCGCAAAATTTAGCACTGCCAGGTTTTCTGCTCTGGTCCTGCTGGTTTGGAGGAAGTGAAGCCGTGGGGAGCTCATGGGAACTGCCAGGTGCCAGGGCTGGGCCCTGGGAATGTAAAGGGTTTACTTCACAGTATGTCACTTTACTGGGATCTAAAATTAGGACTGCAAATGATCTTTAAATCCAGGTCTTGGGAACTTTACATGAAGTATTGGCTCTGCTGTAATTAATGTATTAAAAAAAATCCAAGCTAATTACTCTCAGTTCTGTGATAGTCACGTTTCCATGTGCACTGAAACACTGGAGCTTTGCTGGTGGAGCAGCTTGTGAAATGCAAAGCCTGAGGGCTAAAAGCAAATCAGAAATTCTGTCATTCTTGCCACTTGTCAAACACTCACTACAGATGTATTGAACAATAAATCTGTATTGGTTTCAGTTCACTCAACTTCATGCACCCAGTGGGGTGTCAGGGTAGATTCTGCTCTTTGGCTTTCTCCATAACCATGGTTATTTTTTATCCTCAGTTTGTGGGGGTGTTACTGGGCTGGTGTCTGCTCTGGGAGTCTGGGGACAACCACATTCAGCTGAGGCCTGAAGTGAATTGTTTGCAGGTGGCCAGGGAAGTTGTGTCTCCACCGTACCTTTACAGCTGCCTCGCTGCACGCTCCAGTGCTGCAACTGAGACCATGTTATCCCCAAAATGCCCGTTATCCCCCAGCCCACGGTGTTCCTGACCCAGCCGCGCCAGGGAGCAGAGCCATCATCTCCCTCACGAAAGCCCCAGCAAGCCCAGCCCTGGGTGCTGGGGAGGAAGGTCCAGGCTCAGGGACAGAGGTGCCTTTGAGTAACAATTCAACCTGTCCAACAAGCTGGAAAAGTGGTAAAATAAATAGCTCTGTGGCTTCCAAATGACTCTCAGCTGTTATTTATAGCACTGTGGGCACTTTGCCCTGCAGTGGCTGACAATATCCCTGTTCAGCCATGCTGGGCTCCCCCTGCACCTCCCCAGGGTCTCCCCTCCTGGGCTTGGAGCGGTTCTCCTGACATTATTTCAGCCGTGGCTGTCGTGACAAATGGCTTTGGTATAGTTTGCGCCTCCTGGGCGGATGAATGAATTCACGGTGCAGGGGCACTGGGTTTCTGCCAGCCTTGGCCCAGGCTGGGGTGATGCTGGGCATGGGTGAGCTCCCTGCCCTCAGGAAGCGATGTGACACCAGGGCGCTTGATTTACTGGTTTCCGTAGGGACTGGGATGGGTTGCTGTCAAATGGTTTCTCACAGATCTCTCGGGAGACTCTGATCCAAGAAAAGAAACCTTTCTGTGTGCCTCCTATTGCAAGTGTGGGGATGGACTCGGTACATCCACCTCAAAGCTGCTTTCCCATAGACGTGCAAAGCACGGTCTGTGGAAGTGGGAGAAAAAGCACAAACATGTGAAGAGTAGCAGGGTCAGATATTGGGACACCTAAGGATGTTAGCAGCACTTCATCTAGCAGCAGTGCCTGCTGGGGATTAGCACCCAAATTCAACGTGGATGGGGAGCTCCTGCTCTCTCGAGCTTCCTTGGCTGATGCCCCAGTGCACTGCCACCCTACCACACGTAGGAAGCTCAGGCAGTTGAGGAGAGTTTGGTTTTTCCTGAGGTCTCAGAGGATCAGTGTAAGTCCTGAATGCAATATAGAGGGGAAGATGTTGCACTTGATGGAATTGATTTGGGAGAAATACTGTATCCCTCAAGAAGTAGCTGATGCAATTTGCTTTTCTAAGTGTCTCCAAGTGAAAAGATGTCTCTGTAACTCTATGTGTCTTACTTTTCCTCTCTGCTCCTTTTCCAGGAAGGAAGATGTCTCTATGTGATCCTGCTGATGGCCCTGTATTGGTGCACGGAGGCTCTGCCCTTGGCTGTGACCGCTCTGCTGCCCATCGTTCTCTTTCCCTTCTTAGGGATCCTCCCATCTAACAAAGTTTGCCCACAGTATTTTTTAGACACCAATTTTCTCTTCCTTAGTGGTTTAATCATGGCCTCGGCCATTGAGGAGTGGAATTTACACCGCAGGATTGCGCTCCGGGTCCTCATGTTGGTGGGAGTCCAGCCAGCCAGGTGACTATGGGAGCAGGGGGATCTCCCTGGGGGACGTGAGCTGCAAATGCTCGGGAAGTGGCTCTGCTGTGGTGGGCTGTGATGCGAGTGTCTCCCGTGCCAGGGAGCTGCCCACATCCCCTTTTCACCAGCTTATTGAGTTTATTCAGCTGTTTGCCTTTGCTCAGAGGCCAGCGGAGCATGAGGAGAATCGTTTGGTTCAGCCCCGTAATTGTGCTCCATCCAGTTACAGGATAGTCACAGAAGTCCTTTTTGCTATTAGTTTTGTTATCCCTGCACATGAGCTTTTCTTCCTATGGCTGTAATAGATCAGATAACTTGCCAAACTGAAGAAATTCAGCTTTTCCTTTTTTCTCTCTTCCAGACTAATTTTAGGGATGATGTTGACAACGTCTTTCCTGTCCATGTGGTTAAGTAATACTGCCTCCACTGCTATGATGCTTCCAATTGCAAATGCAATTTTAAAAAGCCTCTTTGGGGAGAAAGACACATCTAAGGATATGAACAGGGATAATGAAGAAAACCAAGGTAATTAAGACAGGGCAGTGGTATAAGCCAGCTGAGGTCTGCCCATCTGCCATCAAATACCCCCATTTTATCAACTTCACTGGCGCAAGTACCAGGTTTCTTAGCTGCAGCTTGATCTCAGTGCTGGTCCCATTTTAATACACTCTTTATGACCTTGGTGGAAGAGTATTGGCATAAAACTCCCGTTTATCCTGCCCCTTCCTCATGTCATGCAGGAGGCAGCGCTTTTGAGTTGACTGGAAAAACCAAGAAGTGGTGATGCCCAGCCAACCTGCTCCACGAGCCTGCTGCTGGCACAAGTTACAGTCCAGCTCTGTGGGCTTGGTGGTGATGAGATTTGCTAGGGGTGCCTCGCTGCAGGGACAGCCAGAGCCAGGGAGGGCTGGGGATAGTAACATCTGGGCAGATGAGTGCCACTTAATGGTGTGTTGCTGCAGGGACAGGCAGGGGACTGTCCAGCCAGCGAGAGCAGGGTGAGGGTGGGGACAGTGACCCCTCCATGGCACCACAAAGGGCTGCCCTGGGCTCATGGAGAGGTGAGTTCTCCTCTCATTTTCCTATTTGTTCCCCCACGAAACCAGAGCCTGAGCTGGAGAGGAAAAGGAGGATGGAAGGGAAGGCTGGTAGGTTAAATATCTATTTATGAAGTGCTTTGTGATTTCCCAGCTTGATGCTACTGCTTGATGTTGCTCCTGAGCAGGTCATGGACAGGCTGGGTCAGGGGTATGTGGTCAGACAAGGTCTTCCTCCAGCCCCCTCTTCACAAGTCATTTACCAGGAGTGTGGGTTTCTGGCAGACAATGAGGAGAAGCAGCAAAACAGAAGCGAAGTCATGAAGTCCCCTTTGCAACTTTTACTGATAGTTGGAGCAGTAGTCACAGCTTCTCTTTCTTGCGCTAATTACTAATTCTTCTGTGATTTAAAAGCAATGGCTCCCACTGAGTCCTAAGGCAGAAAAAGTGAGTCCCCAGAAGAAGACTCAAACGTGCATATTCTAATAAAGTTATAATTAATCATTCATCACATATGTCTAGCAAATGAGATATTTGCACTCTCGGTTGCTTTATCACATTTGCTTCATGAATTTTTGACTGTTCACACCTATTAAAATCAATCCCACTGACCTTCTTGCTATAATTTCTTATTCTGTAGAAGCATTGTGTTGTCAGTCTGCTTTTAACCTACCTGACCCCATCCTCTGAAATTATTTGACTGTGTAGTTGTGACTGTAAATACAGTAGAGTTTGGAAACACATAAAATCAAGACCCCCGTTGTCCTAGACATTGGCAAGCACTAAATTAATGTCCTTGGCTCACAGCTCTTACAGTGGTGAGAGAAGCCAGAAAAGGCAAAGGGATAGGTGTGCAAATAGAAGAATGAATAAAGTGATGCTTTGCAAATATCATGTGATGGCGTGATGATGCATTTTTCTTTTGAGGTAGAAACTTATAAAAGTAATAAATACAAGTGAAGGAGGAGTCATCTGTAAAATGTCCAACATCAAAATGCAGGTTTTCTTGTAGACTTCTTATTTGAACTTTAGTGTCCCAAGGTGGACTCATCCTTTTCTGTAATCTCTCTGAATGGATGAGAAAAGCTGAGTTCCTTGAAGGAAGCCCTAAACCTGAAGTCAGTCAAAAGCGACGAATCCGATGTTACACCTAGGAGTGGAGAGGTGAAGGTGAGCTTTCTGCAGGGGCTTCCTGGCTGTCGGGTGTAATCTGCTGTCAGGGCTGGTTGCACGTCTCCAACGGGGCTGTTGCAGTTAGTTTTTTCACAAACCTGATGAAACCTGACTGAATGTTAGGAATGTGCATTCGAGAAAAAGGAATACTTAGTTCGTAGTCTACTTCATTTTTTTTAATCTAACTGAATTGTAACCTGTGTTCCAAAAAAAGACAGGCAGATTTAATGGTGAAGGGAACTGTATGTGGAAGCAAATTTTTACAATGGTATATGATAGTTTGCAAATCTGTTTGGATATTTTTTAGTAATGCTGTAGTGGTGTCCAGGAGGCTAAAAAATACTTGGGTGACTAAAATAAAAATTAAAAATAGATTAGAGAATGTGTAGCATGTAAAAGCATTTGATTTTCTGAAGAAATCTCAACAGCGTATGAAGCTTTGTGAAGGGCTTGGCTTACACACACGGTGCCAGAATTAAAGTGGTGTCTCTGATCAGTTGGTCACACTTTTTTGCTGATGAGAGAACCTCAAGCGGTTGCAATCACTTATGTCCACGCTCAACCATGTGGGCAGCATGTTATAGATCAGTAAATATTTGCATGCTTATGCCATTGATAGCTAAAATTTGATGTACCTTTTTGTTCATTTTGGTGCTATTGGCTGCTGATGGAAGAATGAGCTAGATGAGCCTTGGTGGCTGGAGTCCCAGCTGGTTCTGGTTGATCCAAGCAGGGTTATAAACTGAACACCAGCAGTCTTTTTTCAACTTCCAGAACTTTCCTTCTGGAGGTGGGTTATAGATTTGCTACAATTCTGTCTGACATTTCCAGCCCTAAACCCAAACCGTGTGATAGATGTGTGACAAACTGGAAGCTGCTGTGCTACTGAGCCTGACCATCTCTCCTGCTCTCTGCCCGCTAACCCATCATTGGCAATATCTCATTTCTCTGAGCAGCTTAAATATCTCCAGGTAGAAATTGCAAAAAGCTATTTCCATCCTTTTTTTTTCTTGCATAGAGAATATCTTCTGCAAATTCGAGATAAAGTATAGTCAGTGCTTGAGGTGTTTTGTTGGGTTGCAGACCTGGAAATGAGATCTCTAAAGAGACAGGTGAGAAATGTGCATTTTTGGACACAGCTGCCTGGTTGGGCTGCCGAACCCCAGCCTGTGCTGGCAGGGTACAGCCCCAGTCCTGCTGCCTGCACCCCTTGGTGCATGGAAATACTCCTTCTCAGGCCTTTTCAACTTTTTAGAAACAATAAAAATGTCACTAAAGCCAAATTTATCTAGGACAAGCTATTATGCCTCTAAGGTATATGAGGTATTTGGGTGAAATGGCCACTGAATCTTCCTCATATGGCTCTATGAGAGGTGTGTACAGCCAGGCCCTACCTCAGTGGTCTTTGGCCTCTTCTGACTTAAGGACCTGTAACAATTTCCAACTCGTTTTCACACGTTCCATAGGAAAAGTTCGTTCTGCAGCAACTCTGGCTTTCCTTTGCACGGTTGCCTTTTGCAAACCTTCCTTGAGAGGTAACTCACAGATGGTCCTGGCAAGATGGGATGGGAGTTTGGGCTTAGCAGGCAAAAAAAAATAGAAAAATGTTAAGAGGTAGAATGAAATGTGTGTCTTTGCACAGCCAGCACTAGGCTTGAGTGGGATGGCCTTGGGCTAAGTGTGTTGGGGGATCAACAGTCAACCATGGGTTAATGTTTGTCCTTCTGATTACATCCCTCCATCACGGCATCTTTGGGATGAAAGCTCAGCATGTGTGCATCCAAGCCAATTAACTCCAATTCAGTAAATTAGCCATGTGTAAAACATGACTTTGCAAAAATCCTTGGTTCACTGAGCTGGAATGAGCTCGGTGTCTTCGGCGCACACATGAGTGAGTCCAGAGACTTTGACCACTGGCTACTCTCCATGCACTGCTTTTGGTCGCTGGTACATACACGGGTAGAAGAGGATGGTGTTTTGGCCTGAGGAGGGGTGCAGGGAAATCTGGGCACTGCTGGGGTGGCAGTACCAGGAGTTGGGCTCTGCAGGCAGTGGTCTGCAGAGTCCGGGGAGGTGCAGGGACACAGGCCCCTGGACACAAAAACATGCAAAGAACCAAGAAAAGGCAGCAGAACCAGCGGTGACAGGGAAGGACCACCTGGGCTGGAGGTGGATAAAACTCACAAGTGCTCCAGTCCTGAGGAGGAATATGGAAAACGGGGCTTAATAGCACACCTCTACTCCCAACCTCAGAAGGTCAAGCCATGAGCCAGGAACTGCAAATGTTACAAGCCTTAGTGTGAGATCTGGTAAAAAAATAGCGATTGTATTGCATGTTTGTCTTTTGATTTCTGAATGTCCCATATGTATATGTGTGGTAGAGTGATGTGCACCTCCCAGTTTACTGCCAAAGAGAACATTGGTCAAAATACACCCTTTCCTCAAGTGCTCCTGAGCCCTGCTTGTGTTCCCTGTGGTTGGTGATAAGGATAGTGAAGTAGAGCCCGTGTGAAATATGCAGGAGGGTCCCTGGGAACTGGACATGCAATAGAGTCCCCCCGGGGTGGCCCTAAACTTCTGTTGGGGACCAGTCGCTCAGTCTACAGGGGCTGTCATTTATGGAGGGGCTGATGGGCTTGGAAATGGTCCTCGTGGTCGGGGAGAATTTCAGAGGACCTGGTACAAAGCCTAGTCCCAAAACATGTCTCACTCTTGTCTTTAAAGAGGGAAGTACAGCTGTATGGTGACTTTGTGTTAGGTGCCTGCAGGGGGTAAAATTCTCATCCCTTGGGAATGGAGCTCCACAGCAGGGAGCGCTCCTGCTGCACCCTGGGGAACATGCCATACAGGTACATCAGGCCCAAGAGTGTTTCTTCCTATAAATGAGCTATGGTTACCCAAAAAACCCACCCCAACCCCATGACTTGCTAAGGGACACCCTGGAACTCCTCATTGTGTTAGAAGATCCCAGAGCCTGACCGGTAGCAGAAATAGTAAAAGGACTGAGCACCTCTGGGTGTTGGAGGAGAAGCTGGGTGCTGCAGTGGGACCGGAGCGGTGGCAGGAGGAGACAGACGTGTTCATCCCCACAGGGTGCTCCTGACCCTGTCCCCTTTGTTTGCATAGCCCCTCCTCTGTAAATAGCAGGTGTTCCCTCCATTCCTCTGTTTGGTTCAAGGAGAATTTTCTAGATGCTTTGAACTGTTTTAAAGTCCTCATCTTTCTTTTTCAGCATCTTTACAGCAGAATAAACTTTACACTGTACCAACTGAGATGCAGTTTCTGGCAAGTACTGAGGAGTAAGTTAACTATAAAGTTTGTATTAGAGAGTTGAAAGAGAGAATTATCCCCTGAGCTAGACCAAGTTTTAGGAATTTGAAATTCAATCATTGAAATGTTTTAATTATACCAAATGTCCCAATCACTAGTAGCCTGATGATAGAAGCCCTCCTCTGTGTGTCCAGCATCCCTCTGCATGTCCAAATCATTGCAGAGATTTTCCAGCCACTCTGAAATGGTAGCCAGAGGTGTCTCCTGCCGGGGAATTGTGACTTGGTTTTCAAAGGAACATCAAATGTTTGAAGCCGGTGATGTAAAACCCACCAGGATTTACACACTGCTGATGGTCCTGCTTTGATAGCAACAATGGGAAGGAAACATCTTTTCAGGAACAGACGTTTCTTTCCTCTTGGTGCTATCAATTTTTATTTTATTTTTTCCTTTTAGCAGTCCCGTGGACTTTATGCTAAGTGTTACAAGGTGCTGAGGGGCTGGGCAAGGCACGTGCACCCTCAGCTCCTACGGATGGGTGCTGAGGGTGCTCTACCCTCTGCAAGGCTGCCAGTCCCGAGTGGCAGCTCACTGAGCAGACCCCTCTGCTGCACTGACCTGCCTAGGTGTCCTTGAGGACAGTGTTAGCTTGGATTTCTAAAAACTGGGAATTTTCCTTCTGTCAAGGCTCTGAAGTGGTTGCGCTGTATTTAAACCAGGGCTTTCACTGGATTCTCTTTTGGACTATTTTAAAGCAAAGATCTGACGGAGGAGAAGGAGGTTACCAGTGATGGTCTCTCAGACTTAAAGAAGGAGGAGGAATACAAAACGAATATATGGAAGGGTTTCCTCATCTCAATCCCATACGCGGCCAGCATTGGAGGTACAGCAACGCTGACGGGAACTGCGCCAAATCTCATCCTTCTGGGACAGCTGAAGAGGTATGGGAGGCCATCCTGGAGAGCCCTGTAAATCCCGGAAAACAGACACGTGTTCTCCATCCCTGTAGGAAATTCTTTTATGGGCCGAGAACTAGTTTAGAAAATTTATGTCCTTCCAGAACATTTTGAGAAACTTTGTGAGCAGATGAAAGCAGAGAGTGCTTGCGTCAGCCTTAGCTGTAATAAGCAGGTTTCCAGTGTTCCCAGCCAGGCTGTCAGCCAAACTGGTGCATATGTGCTTCACTTTACTGATGCTCTTAATCCCTTTGAATTTAATGGGACTTGACTACACACTTACAATTAATCTGGTAGCTGTTTTGAAGAAACAGGCCGTGTAGTGGTTTGTGAGCAATTATATCTACTGCTGTGTGGTAGAAAGAAAAATAAGGAACCCACTTCTTCTTGCCTGTTTTCTTAGTCATAAAAGATGCCTCCTGTGTGCGTAGGAACAGAGATTGGTGCCATCCTAAGCACCTACAGGTATTTCTTAACTTTGCTGGCCTCTACAAGTAGTTTGTTCAGGCTCTCCTAGGCACGCACAGCATCCTTATGAGGGTCATGTGCAGACTGCCCCGCAGATATCGCAGCGGGGTTTCATCCGGGGTGTTCCGGGGTATCACTGTATGAAAGCATCAGCCATCTGGAGAGAGATCTTTCGGATCTTCCCGTGGAGACTTGCACAGCTGGGCTGGGTGAGCTGCGGGTGGCAGGGTGGACTGGGGGGATTTGTCCCAACACAATGGTCCCCAGATCTCCTAGAGTCCAGTGAGCTGCTGATGCTCACAGAGGAATAGTTCTTGGATGCACACTGGCAAGTTTGTGGGCTATTTTGCTGCTGATTTCAAATATCTGTTTACCCTTGAATTGAAGGGTTGTTTTCCCTTCTTGCATTAACTTGATTTTTCCCGTTTGCTTAGTTATTTTCCAGAATGTGATGTGGTGAACTTTGGTTCTTGGTTTATGTTTGCATTTCCTTTAATGCTGATTTTTCTTCTCCTGGGATGGCTATGGATCTCCATCCTGTACGGAGGAATTAACCTGAGGTATGTGTATATTCACTGGACGTGTACATTGTCTGGTTATAGCAGCATTGTGAAATACATGTTCATCATGATTCTCATACTAAATCTACTGATATCACCCAGGATCATCTCCTGGATGGTGGGGAGTTTCATAAGTAACTTCAGGATGCTGGTACTATTCAAGTTATCTATTTTTAAGAAGCTGATATGCAACAGAAAGTTTTTAAAGCGATCTCATAGTTACATATACTTTATCTAACTTAAATACATACACGTACAGGGTATGTATTATATATTCATTCAGTTAAACATACAATTTTAAAAGGTTGTTTTACTGCCTGCCCTGGGCCTATGGAGGTCGGCGGCAGATTTTCATTGATGGAAGGGAAAGCAGGATCAAACTTTGAAGACCAGCGTAAAATCTTGGTTCCCTTGGAATTAGTAGCAAAAATCTCATTGAACATACAAAACCCCAGGATTTCTTCTTGGGGCAGAAACTTGGGTTTGGAACAGATTACTTCACTACAGGGCTTAATTTTACAACAACGTGTTAATCTGTAACTGAGAATAACATGTTTTTCCGGTAAATCTTTGATGGATACATGCAACCCCTAGTGTACACTACTTTAAATGGTTGCAGTATTGCCGTGCTCACTCATTTGGAGCCCTTGTTCCCCCTGCAAACTCTCATATGTGATAGTAACAAACTCACAGTCCTGCTTCCCCCAGGGACCATACAGAATTTCTAGTATTCAGAAAAGTCTTTAATTGTTATTTTGAGTTAAAAATGCAAATAAAAGAGGGGAAAAAAAAGAAGAGAACAGGTGTCCAAATATTTACATTGTCTCAGAGGCAGGAAAAAAATCAATGGGAAAGTTTCAGTCCAGAAAATGCCGAATGCCGGTCCTTGAATTGCTCATGGGGCTTCGCGGGAGGCTCTGTGTGCTGCTGTGGGATGCTCTGCCGGCTCACAGCCGCTCTGCATCACGTGCCCAGGGCTTGTGCGACGCAGAGCCTGACTTTCCGTGTCCTGTGGTGAGGGTTGGGGCATGGCCCCGCCATCCTCCTGGCATGGCCTGGGATGGTCAGGTGAGGCAAGAGGTAGCTATGTTGGCCAAAGCCCCGGACAAAATGCAAAATTGCTCTTGTTCTCCGACAACGTGATCCTTTTTGTTTTGTTTGGCTCCTCTCTGTGAGCACAAAGCCTGGCTTTATTGGGATAGCTGGCCCAGCGCAGATACCAGTATTCCCCAGTGGCGAGGTGCCGCGGAAGAGACATTGCAAAGCTGCAGCCGAGTGTCTGCAGGAGTCTGTGGGGCTGCTTTGACTGTCACGACTCAGGGACAGTGCCTGGACTTTCTATGGGGACAAGTCCTTGGTTTCTGCAGCACAGTACACTCAGATGGACATTGCTGCAACAGCAGGTCAGCTTTTTGCTTGAATCCAAAAGACATTAAAAGGCTTAAGTATGGGATGGCTGACCTGAGATTGAGCTGTTGTTAATAACACCCCCCAAAAAAATAAGAAATTGAAGGGGCAGGTAGATCTGTTTGAGGTTCAGGAACTTCTGAGTGGTCAACCATTCATCCACATAGAAGATATAGCCACAACCTCCCTTTGAAACAGTGGATGAGTGAAAGAAGTGCAGGTGCTGCAGGGTCGGATGGATGCATCTGATGCAGAAAGTTGGGGTTTGTAGGTTTAATCAAGGTCACAGTCAGGGTTAGAACCCAGGTTCAGTGGCATGGGATGTGATGGGAGATGAAGTGCGAGATATCAATATATCATTTGTATGCACGTACTACAAAGGATCAAACAGTGTGTGCAGTCAGCCTGGCTGGGCTAAGAGGCTTAGCCAGGAGCACATTAACATTCCCGGCCAGTTAGAAATTCCTCACATTTTTGTTGATCCTCAGCAGCACCCAGGAAATTGCAAGTGACTTGAGAAGTGAAGGCACAGATTAGTTTTCTGTGTCACACTCTTCCTAGTTATTCTGCCCAAGTATGTATCTGCTAGAGATGAGGAAATCCTGCAATGTTGGGTCTCTCTTTTGACAATCACAGCCCATGCTGGAGGAAACAGTTCAGAATATAAATGAGAGGAAACTTCCTAACCTCTGCAGGATCTCCTTTTATGAATGTAGAGAGAAAGGATATATAAAAAAGGGCCTTATTGCCTGTGTCTGCACCTGAGACCTTCATCGTCAGTCTTCATGATCTGAAGATAATGCAAGTGGAGCCACCAGAGATGTGCAGCTCTGAAACTTGCAGAGCAGGCACTGCAGGAGTGCATGGTGTGTGCGTGTGCTGCAGTAGGAAATGCATTTGCTGTGTGTAAGGTATGTTAGAGGCACGTAAAGATATAACTGTGTTTCTTGGCAGGGGCTGGAGAACAAAAAAGTCAAATATAAGAGTGGATGCAGAAGCCCGAGCCAGAGAAGTGATAAAGGAGGACTATCAGAAACTGGGTCCGACAAAGTGAGTCATCAAGTTGGGACTGGAATGAAAAAGAAGTCAAGTGGGTTGGAAATGTCCTGTCTTAACAGTGGAGAACGGGGGGAAATGGAGTTTTTTAGAAGAAAATGAAATAGATGTTTCTACTCGGGGTGTTTGTAACCTGCTGAAGTTTGCTTTTTTGAACACTCCAGCCTCTCCACCTTCACCAACAGCAATAATTACAAATAGCAGCTTGTACTCAAATCTTCTCAGGAACAAAGTTCGTATTATAGACTGAATTCATGCTGGGTTGTTTAATTACTGTTTGTAATTTTTCTACTCCGGGGACAAAACCAATCCTGTGTGCGATATGTACTAACCAACACAGGCTGAATTGTGAAGATTTGGGCACACCTCTTGTGCGGAGCAGGAAGCATTTACTGACAAGGCTGATGAATCATATGATAGATATGAATCATATGGATTGTGGATACACTTTATGAAAGCTTAATAGCTGCTCGAAGAAAATACATGGAAAGAAGTCAGATCCATGTAATGGAAAATATTTTTATTGAATAACTCATTCAACTGTATTAAGTGTAGAAAGAACAGGACTCTTTTAGCTTCTTATTGTAGTTTCTCAAAGGTATTGTCTTCTGGAAAAAGCTGGGTGCAAATTTCAATGATGGGGATCATATTTTGGAGAAAGGGACCAGCAGAAAGAAACATGAGTTTTAGACTTATGAGAAATGCCAA
Organism: Limnodromus scolopaceus; assembly: GCA_028565335.1. Classification (NCBI taxonomy): domain Eukaryota; kingdom Metazoa; phylum Chordata; class Aves; order Charadriiformes; family Scolopacidae; genus Limnodromus; species Limnodromus scolopaceus. Next base: position 10,550,293 of record JAOXNO010000005.1, read on the forward strand.
AAAAGGGGGAGGCAGGAAAAGTTGAGCATCTCCAAGAATCAAGCCCTAGGTATGTCCAACCAGCAACTGATATCCTGGGCAACCAGGGCTAGTGAAGGTTTTTGAAACTGTGGGTCTTAACCTTAAATGGTCTGTGTTTCTCTATCTGTAAAATAATATTTTCATACTCACGGCAATGCTGTGAAGATTCAGCAATGTTTGTGTCATGCTATCGACATTGTAATTATTGCTGTTGTGGAAAGTGGAGTGGTTCTTCAAAGACAATTGTCTGTGCCTGTGCTGTAAATGAAAGAAATTGGTTTATTTGTTCCATTCAGTACATTATCGAGCAGCCTGCAAAATGTCTCTGAAAGAATCAAAGTCCCACTTTGAGGTCTAGAAGTGAGAAAGTCCATTAAGCTGTGCTCTACCAATTTGATTAGCAACCCCATAACTTAAAATCAATGCAAGTGGCCTCTTCCCAAGGGTTTAAATGTCCTTCCTTGTGCTTGGAGACATTTTAAACAGTGTTTTGAGGCATTGTCTTGGTTAAATCTTGTCTCCACTAGAGTCAAGCCTGATACTTAGCGAATGGTATTGCCATTTACCCAGCTGTTTGTCATGTATCCAAGGGATACTGTTTAGGTGTTGACCTTGAAGTTTGTTCCTGCTGTCTCCCATATGATCTGAATCTCAGCCGTCCATTTACATTGCTTGAACTGGAGTGAAACCATCCCTGACTGACCGTGCCTTGGGGACATCCCAGAGGGCAGCGGTGAGAGAAGTGACCATGAGAGGCTTCTTGGCCCTTCCCCTCTCCCACAGCCAGAGGGTCAACCTTGTGAACACCTGTTGTGACATCTGGGCATTCCTGATGCCCATCTTGTCTCTCCTTAGTGTCCTCCAATAAGAGATAATGGCTGGCAAATATCAATATTTGCAAGTAGATTTACAGTCTATTCCAGTGTTTCACTGTAGTTATTTTTAGAAAAGTGGCCTAACGTCTCACCCAAGCTGCTGCATCCTGAGCTCAATACTTGTCCTAGCTTGGATCCACCTCTTCAGCACATCAGCATTTTAACTGCAGTTCTTTTCATTTTAGGTTTGCGGAACAGGCAATCTTCTTCTTCTTCTGCATGTTTGCAATCATGCTTTTCTCCAGAGATCCCAAATTCATTCCAGGTTGGGCAAGCTTGTTTGCACCAGGGTAAGATTTTATTTTCATTCCTCTGTCACGTTTTTCAAAAGCATTTCCAAGTCATTGAGATTCCTGAGTTTCTGATTGCATTGCCTAAATATTACTCAGATTTTCTGAAATAAATTAAACTGAGCTTCAAGTAGCAGACACAGCTTTATTCTTTCTGTGGCCCGGGAGCAGGTACATAAAGCCTGGTGGGAAGCTGGCATGTCTATCCGAATCCATCCCTTAATGTTGGGAATGCTGTTTATAGGTAAATTTACAGTGAAATACTGAATTTTTATGCAATCCAGTGATTTCACTGGAGGTCTGGAGACTGAAGAGAGATGGCAGGAGCTGACCCCAGGTGCTATCCTGTCGTTTTGGCAAGTTTGTCTCCCTTGTGACATCCATACCTTGGGAAGATGAATGGATATATCAGCTGGGGAATGCTAAAGCTCCGAGAGGGTGGTGTTATTTCTTAACAGAAGAGATATTCGTAGCTTTTTTAAAATAAGGCCCTAGCTTAGTAAATGATTCCTTAATACAACAAAGTAGTTATGGACTTTTTCCTCATCAGTTAATAACTCCTTACGATGCTTAAGCTCTTTACTGGAGGGACCCTGCCTTTCACCTCAAGAGTCTGAGCATTTTGCAAACAGCTCATATAAATAAGACAGTTTGGGCTCTGCCTCTCTTCCTCCCTGCAATGAGCTGAGGAGACTTGTCCTCACAACCCCTCATGGACTGACTGCGACTCCGCAATCAGAGCAGCCAGAGTGTCAGTGTGGTGGGGATTAGATCTTGGTTTTTACATTTGTAGGGCAGCTTTTCCAGGAGGTTCATGGCCCGTCGTAGCTTGACAGGGAATTAAAACAGAAAAAACTGTGAACAATGAGCGCTGTTCAAACCTGATGGAAACTTGTAATCTTCTTTGATTAAAACCCTGTTCTCATAAACTTTGTAATTCTACAAGCTTGTGCTTCTTACAAGTGTTTCTGCTGCTTTTGGACAGGTTTATCTCGGATGCGGTTACGGGAATCACCATTGTGATTATACTATTCTTCTTTCCTTCACAAAAACCTTCCTTCAGGTGGTGGTTTGACATGAAAGGTGAGTAGGAGACCCCTCCAGGCAGGGACTCTGCCCTTGCCTGTGCTCTGGCAGGGCAGGCATGGGGCAGGAGCCAAGACTTTCTCCCCTTGGACCTGCCCCAGCCCCACAGCAGCTGCGCTGGGCACCTGGAGCAGTGTGGTTTGAAGGTGCAATTTGATCATACAGAGGCTTTTTTTTCTGAAGTGCCAGAAGAGGTTTAGCAGTCACTGCCCTGCTGCCGATTGCAGGAATGACTCAGTTGCTCATGTAGCTGTCAGAGGTGATGCCGTGGTGGGTTGAAGCGAACTGAAATCGGTGTTGATTTACCGTAGCAGGCCTGATTGTGAAACGGAGGTTTGGTTGCTGACTCCCAACAGCTCCCATCCTTCAGCTGGGGGCATGAATCTCTGAGAGGGCAGAGCTGGAAGAGTTGTCTGTACTCAAAACTAGGAGCCCTTTCTCAGTTCCCAGAATGATTTAGAATTTAAAGTCCTAAAGCCCAAAATCTCCAGCAGGTTTTGGCACCAGGAGTCTTTTGAGACCTTGGGTCTGTCCTCTTGAGTAGCAATGAGATGCAAATTTTAATTCATAAGCCACTTGGAATAAGAGATGGTCTTAATGTGGAGATGCAGATGATGAATGTCCTTCATGGATAGTGCAGCACTGCTTGGGGTCTGTGGGAACAAAATACCGGCTGCTCTGAGTCATGTACTTCTGTTGTACTGTCCATATGCAGGAAGATGTTTAATCAGGCCTCCTCTGGATAAAATATGCATGCCCTTGTTCAACAGAAAATTACAGTTCCATTAGTGCATCCTTCCATATGACAGAGCTCACTTCATCATGTATTAAGAGGTGGCCTTTAGGGGAGATGATCTCTTTGCTATAAAACTTGCCGGCTATTGAACGGCAAGTGGAAAATTAATAACATCTTCATAATACAAATGATAGAAAATTTCCTTCTTCCACAGACTCCCCTCTGTTGAAGACAATGTTTATGTCTGTTGCAGAAAGAAAATTAACCTGATATTAAATGTTCCCTCAAGAAAGCCTCAAAGAAAACGTTTAAGTGCTAGAATTTCTTTTATTTTCCTTTTTTTAAAGATCTGTTATTAAGTTAAATGATCTTTTAATTGTCTAGCTTAAGAGATTCCATATGTATATTTTGTCAGCAACTCATGGTTAGTGAGTTTCAGCACTGATGTCAGGCTCATGATATCATTCTCTCAGATGATGACTGACCTACTCCTCTTTGGGTGGGTGTTTGACATGAGGGTTTTGTCTTCATCTAGCACCAAACACTGAGACACAGCCCTTGCTGACTTGGAGGAAGGCCCAAGAGACGGTGCCCTGGAACATCATCTTGCTGCTTGGAGGAGGGTTTGCCATGGCAAAGGGCTGTGAGGTGAGGCCCGTTGCAGATGCTCCATTGCAGTCCTCCTGCCCGACAGAGTTGTATTTTATCAAGGTGTCACTAGGGGTTCTTATTTGGCTCTGGGAAATTTGCGTCTGTGGGGTCACAACACTTAAAGGACACGTTTCTCAACTCCACATGACAAAAATGTGCAGCAGATAACTAAGGAGGTTAAGAGACCTTACAACTCCCTTCAAACTGCTTGCTGTTAAGGGCCCTGAGGACACTGCATGTAGGTGCTTGTGTGGGTTGGTGAAGATCATATGTAATTTGCAGTTCTAGGAGAGGATCAGTTCATCTGCAGGGACACAGGAGCTCTGCTCTCCAGCTTGTTTGCTCTTCCCTTCTGCAGGAGTCCGGTTTGTCCGCCTGGATAGGAGGCCGTCTGCACCCCTTGGAGGGTGTACCACCTCCCGTGGCTGTCATCCTCATCACAATTGTCATCGCCTTATTCACTGAGTTTGCCAGCAACACAGCCACTATTATCATCTTTCTGCCTGTCTTGGCAGAGCTGGTAAGGTAGTCCCATGGCAGCTTCTCTGCTCTCCTCCTTACTCTGTCCCGTGGACGGGCAGGTTTGTGTTGTGTCTGTGCTGGGACAGGCACCATATGGATCTCCCACTCCTGGGCTTCAGGCACTTTGAAATCCTTGGGAGCAACAAAGCAAGTGCCTGTAGTGTAATGTGGACACAGGAGGATAATAATCCTTCAGATGTCGTTGGCGAGATATGTGATTGTTTATCATGGAGTGTGGGACACAGCTCTGCACGGTGCACTGGCTATTTGCAGTCTTTGCTATATCTGCCTACGCCTCCGAGTCCCCAAGGTACAATTGCTGTTCCTTTCTGTTTTTCAAGGCCATTCGTCTGAAAGTAAATCCCCTCTATTTAATGATACCAGGAACTATAGGATGCTCCTACGCATTCATGCTGCCAGTCTCAACACCTCCTAACTCAATTGCATTTTCTTCTGGACACTTGATGGTCAAGGATATGGTAAGTTCTTTTAGATATTGCTGAAAACAATCAGTCTGAGTCGGGTGTTTAAAAAAGGAATTTTCAGGAGTGTTGCCAGTTCAACAAGTACTAAAGTGAAAAGACAGAAATCCAATACTGTTCTCAGCAGTGTTTGAAGGAACAGGTATACAGAAAGACCCTTGTGAAATTTGGAGCTGCTGTGGCTCCAAATGGTGACAAAGTTGATCTTGATTGTGCTCAGCATCTCCCAGACCCTGCTCCTGTTCCTGCCAGTGTCAGCAGCTCAACTTCCGTAAGTTTCTGGGCGCAGGAAAAGTTCCCCAGCACAGAGAAATAAAGTTTATGAGTAAAATTAGGCTCAATCCCAGTTCCTGCTCACATTCCTGAGGCTAAACAGATGTTCATGTTTTTGATGGATCAAAGCTTGGTAAGCATCTGCAGAATGGCCTTTGTGGCTTAAGAAAGCCCGCTTAAGATGTTGCTAATATTAACGACAATTAAGCCTTCCATTTCTGTAATGTTTATATTCAAATAGCTTCATGCTTCACATGCTGTAGTTGTCCAGTCTAAACTCAACAGTTGTTTTTGTATTTCTTTTGTAGGCAAGAACTGGGTTGCTCATGAATCTTATGGGAGTTCTGCTTCTTAGCTTGGCAATGAACACATGGGCCAAGAGCATCTTCCAGCTGGGGACCTTCCCTGCATGGGCCAACATCCATGCAGAAAATGCCACCTCACTCTTGACAACTGTAGAAAATGTCACTTTAAGTGCACTAAATAAAATATGAACAAAGCCACCCCCGGGGAAGGACTCACTCACTTAGGACTTGGGCACTGGAATCGTCAGAGTATGCACAGGAGGAAAGCCCCGTGGCTGCTCACACTGTATGGGACCCTCTGGTTTAATTTTATTTTTAGAAATATTGGTCAGTGTCACAACATCCATTTGTTCTTTTCTCTGAAGATCTTTCCCCACCTTCCACAGGTACCAATCGGACTCTCCCAGAGTCCTTCTGTCGTAGGTGGTTGTTAACTGGACGACCCTGTAAGCGTCGAGCATCTTTGGGTTGCATCTCTCCTGGGCAACCCTGTAAGCATCGAGCATCTCTCCCCCCCTGGTGAAAGCTAGAGCTTTGCAGCTCCAGCTTCTGATACCCTACCTCGTTTTGGAGAGTAGCCCTGGGAACAGGGTGGAGGCAACTGGATTATTTACGTGCAACCCAATGTGAGTGAGTGTATCAGAATCTGGCCGGGGGGGAAGGCAGCGTGGCTGGGTGCTTCTAGCAGGATGTGAAGGATGGGGTCTTGTTACCATCTCATGAGTGATTTTCTCATGGAGGATGAAGACTATTTCTTCAGGTTTGTGTGTGAAGGGATGATTCAGGAAATGCGTTGGTGGGACTCGGTGCCTTTTACTCTGTGCTTTGGAAACAGGAAGGCAACAGTTTGTTTCCAAACGTGTTCAGTGTTTTGAAAACCTGGGACAGTAATTGCTGTTTGGTTCTTTGCACTGAGTACACAGATGAGGGGTTGGAACCAAATTAATTTCTGACGTAACTTTGGACATCGGTGGTGTTTCACTGGTGGTGAATGTGGCCGGTCTTAGGTTTGTGAGATTGACTCACTCATGAGCGACCCGCTGAGTCACAGGTCAGATGACAAGTTGCATTGGAATATTATTGACATTTCTGAAAAATAGGCTTTGACACTTAACATCTTTTTAATCAGATTGCTTGGGTACTTTCAATGAAAGCATTGCAAATTGACTGTGATTTAAATCACCATTTTATCTGTTTGTTTTTTTTTTTTATTTTCCGTAGGAATCTAAAATATTTAATTTAAAAGATCAGTCATTGAAATAGATGGCTTGAAAGACGAAGGATATGATTGTTGGATTAGGGAAGCTGAGCGACTGGATCCCTGTGCTGGGACAGATTTCTCTGAGAATGTAAACTGGTGGAGCTGGTGAGGCGGTCTGGCCCGGGGTAGGGATCCAGTGCATCCCCCTGCTCCTGTGCTGCTGATAAACCCCGGGGCCGGGAGAGAGAGCTGGCAGGGCGATGCTCACCAGCCGCAGCTGCTGCTGTGGGGGATCACCCTGGGGTTGCATGGTAGGTAGGGACTTGTTGGGGTTGAACTGAGACCGCCAAAGCTGATTGAATGTGGAACTTTGATCAGTCAAGTTCAAAATAAATCCTTAATGTTCAACAAAATCCTTAAATTCAACAAAATCCTTAATGATTGTGGAAAACGTACAATAAAGCACATTTGCTAGCACGTCACATCGTCCTGTTTGCTCTGTAGATTATGAGGAGAAAAGCAAAGCCCGAGCCTTGCCCTCCCATAGCTTTGCCCCCTGATTTGGGCAGTGGTTCCCCGGGAGGGCAGTGAGGTCTCCTTCCCGGTCTGAGCCAAAACGGAGCCCTCTTAAGCAGAGGGGCAACGAGACTGGGAAGGCTCCTAGCCCAGCGTCTCAGGCTGCTGTGCTAAAGATGCAGCCCCAGCAGCCGCCTTTGCTGGGGACACCCCGCACCACTGTCTCGTGTCCCCAGGGCAGCTGGGTTTGGGCACCATCGTCCTTCGTGGATGCTCCTCGTCGTGCCTTAATGAAGATGGGCTGAATGGGGAAGGGAGAATTGCTCCCCGCAGCTGCCTTTCCCAGCCGGATCTCCCGTGAACAGCACAGCGTTGCTGTCCCGGGGCCAGGGAACGGGCTGTACCCTGCGTGGCCGGGAGTCGCAGGAAGGAGCCCTGCTGTCCCCCTGCCCTGCTGCGATAGAGCTGCTGAGGCAGGGGACTGGAGTCGGTCACTGGAACAGAGCTGCCTCTGTCCCTGCAGCCTGGAGGACAGGCAGTGAGGGCCTTTGGCAGGCTTGGATCATCCAATTTCAAGGCTCGAAAGGTAACATCCAGTCTGGCTCCGTTGGAGATGTAAGGGTACTACTTATGGGCTCAGCTCTGGCTTGGTGCATCCCAGTTGAAGCCAGGAGGGTGGTTTTACTTGGGCATGAAAGCACAACTGAGACCATAGAGTTTGTGTAGAAGTCTCCAAAAATCGCTCCCCGCATCCTGGCCCGTCTGTGGCACTGGCTGTCAGAGAGGAGAAGGTATTCCAGGAACACAGCCAGGGAATGTCTATTATCTCCGTGTCGGACATGGGAAACTGAGGCAGAGAGGGGACCAGTGACTTACCCAAGGTCACACAATGGGACCTTGGCAGACCTGGGAAAGGTGTGAGGAGCACCTGCATCCTAAATCTCTACTTTAGTCAAAGACCTGGTTTCTGCCAGCTTTAACAGCAGCCCCTGTGTTTTCCCAGGGCTCCCCAGAGGATCTGGTTTAAGGCATGTGGATGACAGCATTACCTAATTCTGCTTTTTTCATATCCAGGCATCTGTGAGAGCAGGACTAGTCTGGTATGCTTGATTTTTAATTTATTTTTTTTTTAAGATTTAGTATTTCTGAGGTTCAAGAGTGAACTAGCCTGCATGAATAATTTCTAATTCCATTTGCTGCTGGTAGTACTAAAATTTGCCAAAAGCAGCTTTTTATGGTAAGTCAATCCCATTATTCTTGAAGGTTCTGTGATGTGAGTGGAGATATGAAAATTCCCAGGAAAGAGAACTTCAAGTGCTGTACTAACCTTCTGTGACTTCGACTATGTTATTTTAAAGGAACTTTGCACGCCTATGCACCATTTCTCTAGGAATGTAAAAATCCAACAACCATCACAAAAGCCATTCACATTAGCAGCCTGCTTGTGAATTTTAATTAACAGGAAATGCCACTCACACATTGAAATTCAACATCCAGAATATCTCTGCTTTACTCCTTTGATGTTCCCCATCCAATCCCCGACCAACATCCACATGTTCTCCTGAGACACTTGGAGGAAAATCATCCTGGTTTATTTACAGTAGGAAAGCATTTTGTAGTATCTTTTATCCCAGACACGTTCGAGTTGCTTTACAAACTGTTCACAGAGAAGAGCTGCCGTACGGGTATTTACAGCGGTGAGTGATTCTGGGGCTGTGCTCAGCCAGTTTGCACCCAGCAGCGATGCTGGAAGTTCAGGAGAAAAAGGGAAAAGATTCCTGAAACAAGTGAAATTCAGCTATGGCAGGTTAGATAGCCTTGGCTCCCTTATCACATTCATCCCCTCATCAGTCACTGAAAGGATATTCCTGGGATTTTTCTATATTTCTATAGTGGAAACATAAGAAGACATGAGCTGGCTCTGTGTCACCATAAATTTTTCATTTGCACATGATTTTAACAAGCAAAGAATCACCACTAATGGGCAAATCTTTCCCACACCCTCAATTTCTTGAACTGGATGAATAACGTGATCAGCAGGTGCTGATGATACTACCATGGAGAAACACCTTCGGCCCTAAATTGTGCTGCTTTTACCTCTTCTTTCATCTTCTTTACCTAGTCATTTTCTTAAGCCGTATAGTTCATGTACCCCATGCTCTACCTGTGCTACAGCTGCTCCTTTACGTGGCACCCCTTGTCATCATCGCCACCACCCTGTCACTACCAGTTGAACTTGCAGGTGTTTTGGCAAGAGACTCTTGTTTGGACTGCCTGGAGACCCAATCTGTGAGCACAGCAGTCTGCAAAGCCAGCATGGATGTAAAATCTCTGTCCTGGTAGGTGCAAGCTCAGTCACTGTCCCTAATCAGGGCAAAGCCAGGGTGTGCTTCCTGGCTGCATTACAAATGAAACCCTGTGTCGTCTTCTTACAGTGACAGCAAGTTTGATGGGTCTCTTTTCTCCTACTGTAATGCTAAAAAGTCTAAAACAGGGATGTTAGAAAATTTTAGAACTTGAGCTCTATAGAGACTGGAGCTTGTCAAGATAGCAAAGTCCCTTTATACCACCCTGGAGCTGGGTCACAAGATCCCCAGTGACACAGGGTGGGAAAAGGCAACTTGGAGCATCCCGAGGGGACATCCCCATCAGTGGCTCGCCAGCCTCCCATTTCTTCTTCACTTCCTCAGTTTTCCTTAAAACTCTCCCACCCACAGACTTCTTTGGTTTCTGAGCTGAAATGAGCACAGACCTTGAGGTACTTTAGCAGAATGTGGCCGCAAGATGTCACAGTTGCTTCGCTGAGACGCACGGTCCTGCCGTCTCCTGCTCCCCAGCCTTCGCCCACGGTTCTTGATGTAGCTGTATGAACACACACACACTGTTAATTGATTATTTTTTATTTTTGCAAAGCAAGCTTTTTTTCATTGTGTGCTGGGGAAAGTTAGGCATTGATGGTTCTAGCTCATTTGAAGGTTATCAGTTTGGGGTATAAAATAGAAGATATCCTACATTTAGGATAGTCCAGCCTGCAGGGATCAACTTTGAGTTGAGCCGGAGAAAATCAAGGTTTGACTTCGCATACAAACTCTTTGTGCTGCCTGGAGTTACTGGCCAAGCACAGCTCCCCCACAGACTTCAGCTCTCCTGTGCCAGATGATGCAGCAGGATCAGAAAACACTCATTGCTAGGTTGTGGACTTGAGATCTTTTTGTTCTCTATTGCTAATGTGTTTTTTTTTCTGGCTCAGAAAGTTACCTGCTTACCTGGATGGGATCCCAGGGGCTGATGAAATCAGTTAGCTTAGAAATATAGTGAGAAAGAAGTTTAATCTCAGAATAGCGGCTAAGGAGAACCTGATGAGTTTTGCAGAATATAGCTATGGGCCTTTTGGGGTTGTCCTTTATAGTCTGCAAATTGAATTCAAGACCTAATTCATGGCCTGTGCAAGCAATTGCTATGGATGCTCCAAACAAATGGCACTTTCTTTCCCGCCCGCCCGGCTGGTGCCTCTTCCCAGCTGGAGCCAGTCAGATTTTCTTATTCGGTGTCTGTGCTCCAGGGTACCAGGAGGAAAACTTTGCTCTGCCAGCCGTGTGGGGAAAAAAAGAAAGACTCCAGCAATAAAGCATAGTTGTCGGGTGGAGCAGAAAGAACCTTGTCTGGTACCTGCAGGAGGGGCTGAGGAAGCCGGTGGAGGTTTGCTCTGCTCGCTTGTGCTCATCAGCGCTTGTCCTACCACGACTGCGGCTGCCATGGGGTACGGCCACATCCCCTGGGGAAGGTGCTGCTCTCCCACCGCTTGCTGGAGAGCAGAGCCCCATGTGCTCCGTCCCTGGGGGCGGCAGGGACAGGGCTGACCTCCAGCCCTTTGCCCTCTCCTGCCCAGAGGAGCATGAGAACATCCCAGGGGCTGGCTGGTGGGAACCACCCAGCAGGAGGGCTCGGCCTGGGAGAGCGGGTCCCTGTAAGGAGTGGGCTCAGCAGTGACTGGGTGACCTGTGTCACCTTTGCCCACCAGTGCTGGCTTAGCGTGAAAGCACCCGGCAAAGGGTGAGGTTTGGTGGGGGCCAGGGAAAGCTGCCATAACCCCCAAGCTCAGTGCTAAGGGGTAGGCAGTGGTAGTCCAGGTTTACAGCTGACCAGAGGAGGGGGAATCTTCTTCTTTGGAAACATAAATGAGGAGCAAAGACCACGGGCTGGTCCTTGTCTTCCAGTGAGTGGGTTTGGTGGCTGGAGCTCTGTGCCCTGCACATCCCAGGGGTCAGGAGAGTCAGTCCCGGCTTGCGGGTCTGGGAGCTTCTCAGCGCTTCGGGAATCCTGCCTGTGGCAGGGCTTTCTTTGCAGTGGATTTGCTGGCTCTAAGGGATTGGGAAAGGTTCAAGTTTGAAGCTTCATCTTCCTCTGCCAGGACTACGAGATGAGCCTTTGAGCAGTTTGTGTAGCCTGCCCACCACCTCACAGTTTCAGCAGGGAGCAGCAGCCTGCCAGAACAGAAGAACAATTATCAGCACATGGTGTGCTGGATCCTACCATGCCCTTTGCGCCATGGCCAATGGCTGAAAGAGGAAAAGCTCCCCTTCTCTCTGAGAGAGATCCTAACCTTGCTGCTTGCTGGTGGGAAGTGGGATGAGAAGTCAGCTGGGATGAGACAGCTGATTTCCCCACAAGGGATGGTGACACCCCATGTTCCATGTGATGCTTGTTCCGTCTTCGTCAGTCCATATGTCATTGACTCATTTTTTTTTTCAGCTATGTGTCATGAAAATAAGCCTTCTCTGCAACAACAGTAAGATCAGAAGTGTAAAGCCCAAGCAGTGCTGTGCATCCCGGCTTTGTCCTATAGTGGGGTTATTCCCCAGGCTTCACATGCCAGGTTTGCCCACTCACTTTAGGAATTGCCAGCATTGCTGTTCTGAATAAACAGCTTTTTTTTTTTTTTTTGAGTCCTGGCTCTCAGCTGCCTTGATTTTCTATCCCGCTTCTCCCAGCAGCTGCATTCAGGATCCTTTCTCAGAGCAATAAGGCACTGGAGCAAGGTGAGTTTTTGAGCAAGACTGGGGCACCTCTGCCACTGGGTATGTAGTGTCTGCTTTAATCCCTCTCCTTCCCTCTGTCTGGATAGCTGTTGAATGGCCTTTTTCCACTGAAAAACCTCTTGTTCTAGTCAAGATTCTCCCGGAAAGGCAAACCGAGGCTGCTGTTGGGCAGGGGGAGACAGGGATCGCCTGGTTGGGCTTAATCCTGGGGAGAGGCTCCTTCCCCCCACCAGGTTTTCTGGTCTCTGGAGAGTCACTCCAGATGTGAGGCCTGAGAAATGATATTCCTTCCGGAACGTTTGTTTTCATGAGACATTTAAATAGCTTCATGGGACATTTCATCCTGTCTGCAGTGGCCAAATTCTTATCCTTGGAGATTTCCTCTGCTGCTGGAGCTTCAGTGTGAAATGATTTTGTCTAATCAGTTCTGTATTTGTCACCCTTAAACCTGCAGGTCTTTGGTCTCCTCTGAAGAGGCAGGGAGACCAGAAACTCCCACTCAACTGCCTCTTACCCGTTGAACACCTTGTAATTAGAAAGCTGGTCTAATGATTTCCACAGCAGCCGGGAGCCTCCTCTTTCTCCCTCCAGCATCCTCTAAATAACCACTAAAGCCACTTTTAGCCACCACTAAGGAGCAGTGAATAACTCTGAATAACTTTATTATGATTTTTACAGAATAATACAATGCTTTCCTGTGAAGCAGTCGCATTGTACTTGGTGTTTGATCTTTCAAGAAATGCCTTGAACTTCCCTGTCCTGCATGCTTCCCAGGGAGATCTCAGTCCCAGCTATCCAGGTTAGCAGAAAGGTAGAGAAGAGCGAGACTGGAGGCACTCAGAGAAGGTCCTTAGAAAGCCCCATGAGTGATCATCTTGAGAAAGCCCCCCAATTAGCGTGTTTCTGTACTTCCTCTGCTAATACCCACATAGTTGTTCTTTGTGCAGGATGCGAGCCCGTGCCTACTGTGAAGAATTTCTGTTCCCAAAGGTGCGCAGGACTGTGGCAGACCTATGGCTGGTTTACTCCAAGCCCGTCCCAGCAAATGGCAGAGAGCTGTGGACCTTGTTTCTGCAGTGTTCCTGCATCACAGCGGTGATAGGAGGCCTCTTTTACAACTGGATGTTTGCTTCCCTGGAGTACCCCTGGCACCTCTCCGTTGCAATGGCCATCTCCTTCAGTGTGCTCCTTCTCCTGACCCTTTTCTTGGTGCATCCTGCCCGTTGTGTCTTCAGTATGATCATGCCCACCCTAGGTACCAAACAAGGCCGGAAACTTCTCTTGTCGACCTGTATCATGATTGTGGTGGTTAATGTAATACCCAACATCATGAGCAACATTAAGACCATACTGCAGGTTATTAAGTGCATCTGCAAGAATTCCGCTGACAGTCTTTTGAACTCAACTGCTCTGCTAGGGACAGCTTCCTGGGAGTTTGGGGATGCAATCCAAGAAACTGGTCATGCCATTAATATTTATCAGCCTATGAATGGACGTTTTCAGTTTTCATCACTTAAGAACAGCTCCTTGATTTACCAGCAAATGCACCTCGCTGGTGAGAAGATTGGGAGGGACTTTTTGGCTGTTGAGGTACTGGTCAAAGACTCTGTACGAATAGGCAACAAGTTGGTTGCTGGCTTCTCCATGCTTTATCTCTGTTTTGAGTCCACCTGGTATTTGAAAAATTATCTCACCAACCTCCGCTTTGACAATTTTTACATCACCAAGAAGCTGGAGCGTTTAGCTGTGGACAGAAAAGCAGCTCATCTGCTGATGGGCCCACCCAAAAACCTAATTCGACCAACAGGCATGAAGTTGTCCCGGGAAGAAGTGATGCTGTGTCTCGTCCAAGCCATGCTCCTCACTGTGGCCCTGATGCTGATGCTGGTGGTCGTGGCCATGGACCACTTTGCGTTCAGCGTGGCAGACACCGCCGAGAAAAAGGCAGCTCAGTTCTCCATGGTGCCCGTCACTCTCAGCATCAAATACAGGGTAAGTGCTGGGGTCCCCTCTCCTTCCCTACACGGGGGAGATGTATGTGTCACATCGTAGGAGGCAGCGGTGGGGATTGCAGTCTTTGTGGCCTTATTTGCATGACCCTGACTTCCCCCGCCCAGCAGCCAGCTGGACAAGTAACTGGCTTGGGAAGGAGGAAATAGAGGCACAACCTCAGTTGCTCCTTCCAGTGCATCAAATAGCAGCATCTGCCTGCTCCAGATTATAGCTTTTTGGGAGCAAGGAGGGGAGCAAACAGTGCTTCACCCTGCAAAGGTGCTGCTAGCACATGGCAGCCAGATGTCCCCGTGTCTCCAGGTCCCTTTCCTAGGCAGGGTGGAGGAACCGTCCACCCGTCGCAGGGTGGGTGCAAGCACAAAAGCAAGGGACATGAATATATGTCTCGGCTGTGAGGATCTCTCCTCATCTTATGGCACTGGCTGGTCTTTAATGAGAAAGCCCTGCCCATTGGCTTTGCTGTCACTCTGTGTAATCCTTTTCACGAGTCCCCCTGGTTTCTATCTATTTTAATATCCTTTATCTGGACTAGTTCTGGTTTATTTTTTTAGCTTTCCTCTTCTACCACGCAGCCTGCTTCCCTCCCCAGCCCCGGTGTTCCTTAGTTCAGAAACCTGCTTATGATGAATTTACAATAAAATAATCAGGGCTTAGAAAAAAAACTTAAATATTTAAATATGCAGCCACTGTCTGTATTATGTGTTTCATTGCAAATCTCACACAGCTAATACCTGTTATGATCTCTGTAACAGCAGGTGCAGCTGACAGACAGGACTGGGTCTCACTGTGCCAAGGACTCAGTGCCTACACATCATGCTGTTATTCTCGCTCAGCCTGAGGTGTATATGCATTTCAACGTCCTTCTCTTAATGCACCCAAACAAGCTCTAACAGTGATTACACACCCCCAGGCTGATGTTTTTGTAGTAACCAATTGATTTTGTTTTGTTCATACCCCGTTTAACTGTGAACTCTCTTTATTTCAGGCAAAAATAGGGATCCTGAGCTCTTTTTTGAAACTTCTTCGGCTTCCTCATGAAGAATTACCACTCAAGGACTTTAATAAAAGCTACCACCATTATCTGACCTTCAGCTCTGCCCACTGCAGGATCAGCCCCCCGACACCTCCCGACCCCTCTGTGCTGCTCGTCGTGGGGCTGCTCTTCTGCATCCTCTACGCCACCGTATTCCTGGGAACCTACGCACGCCGCCTGTGCAGAAAAATCGCAGGCTCCTTCTTCGAGAGCTGGGAGGAGAAGCGAGCACTTTACCTCTACAAGAAGCTGTCCAGGAAGCACAAGGAGGGAAAAAACAGCATGAGAAACTAAGGGTACTTTTGGAAACACAGGGGATGCCTGAGACCTGTGGCAGTGGCTGGGCACAGGCTTCTGCAATGGGATCATGCATTTAATTTTCCAGAGTTAGAAATTGCATTAATTTGAGAAAAATGGACTAAATTTACTTCCTTTTCTTTTCTTTTTTTTTTTTTTTAACCTAGAAGGTCTGGAGTCAGCTGTTCCAGGAATGGTGGGAGATAGCTCATATGACTGGGAGGATATCCACGGGATTAGGCAAGGCTAACTGGGAAATATGTGCAAGTCAGGATGGGGGAAGAGTTCATTTGCCTCCCCATCACATCCATGCTGGAAGAAGTACACACATCCTTTCTTTCTCAACTTATCCCTTCAGGCAGTAAGAAAGGAAACTCATTTGAGCTGATCAATTTAGTTTTCAGGGAGTTTTTCTTTCAGGTTTCAGGCACAGAAGCCTGTGCAGACTGGCTAAATATTAGCCTTTAGAAGACAGTTTATTCACTGAAGAAAGAGTCATTTCAACCAGCTGATATGAATTCAAGACCAATATGACCGTGAGATGCACATCCTGGGCGTGACTGGTGGTGGAAATCAGCACATGAGGACTTTATGAAATCACGTCACAAGGGCTCTTCAAAATAAGATACAAATAGAATAGCTGAAGGACCTCAGAAGAGGATGAGACCAGCCAATAAAGGTCAATTTGGGTCTTAGTCTCTTTTACCAGGTAACAAAACAAGAGGAAACAACCTCAAATTGTGCCAAGGGAGGTTTAGATTGGATATTAGGAAAAATTTATTCACTGAAAGGGTTGTCCAGCACTGGAACAGGCTGTCCAGGGAAGTGGTGAAGTCACCATTCCTGGAGGTATTTAAAAGACATGTAGATGTGGCGTTTAGGGACATGGTTCAGTGGTAACTTGTCAGTGTTAGGTTTAAGGTTGGACTCGACGATCTTAAAGGTCTTTTCCAACCTAAATGATTTTATGCTTATTTGATTGTAATTTAGGCCAACATCCTGGAAGACTTCAGAAGTGGTAGACAGAAACTGGACTTTGCAGGGAACAGGGAGGTAGCAGGACCTGGAGAGCTGGACTTACCTGAACCAAGAGCCGGGTTTACGTTTTGGGTTGTTTCAAACTGAGAAACTATGGTGTTGTATCCAAAATGCCAAAAAACCATCACTGGGGCATCGTCTGAAACATGTTGCTTTTGAAAGGGAGGCAGATGGGACACCTCCATCAGGGCAAAAGTCACAGGAGGGGGAGGTAAATCAGTGCCAGGTTAAAAACAAAGCAACTTCGAATCTTTGTTTCTTCAAAGCATCTCTATTATTTTCCTCCTTTCTCCCATTAGAGTCTTCATTAAGGTAATTATTTGGCATAATGCACCTCAATGAGATTAAATTACAGAAGTGAAGTGGCAGCTGCAGCCGGATGCACTGAATTCTCTCAGCTTCTGAGGTGCTTGAAACAAAGTAGGTCTGGATTATTTTTTTTAAAAGGGTCTATCTAACAAAACCCCGGTGCATTCATCTCCCCAGGCTTCTTAATTCCCTGCTGTTATGATGATTAATCCAAACACTTTTCTGCCTCTACAGCAACTAGGGAGCTTTTTCATGAGGTTTCTGTAGAAATGCTCTGTTGTTGTTTGGGGAAAGTAAATAGATTTCCACATGCTCATTGAGTAGCCACAATTATTGGGATCCAGGGGTTAAAATAGCTGGGAGGAAAACAGAGGAACCCTTCAGCCAGCAAACCATCCCAGCAGCACGTTTCCTTCCACCACGTGCGTATTTAAAAAAAGGTTTTCCTTGGAAAGACTTGTTGTTTTGGCAAGAGGCTTGCATTAATCTTTAAGAAATATTTTTTTTATGGCCAGCACCATTTGTGTGGTCATTTTATGGCCAGCACGTGCTCCTGAGCAACGTCCAATTCCTCTCCTTGCCTTCCAAAGGAGATCTTCAGAGGAGATCAGATCAGAGGGAAAGGAG
>JAOXNO010000005.1:10570453-10581030 GCA_028565335.1 Limnodromus scolopaceus
CCCGCTGTATCCGCAGTCGCCCTTCCCTGCTGTTGCTGTTGCAGAGCTGGATGTGGCTATAACCCATCGAGGGCATAAGGAAACCAGACGGGTTTTCTGGAGGGCCAGGTGAGAAAGGGGACTCGCAAATGCAACGGCTCCAGCAGCTCTCGCTGTTTTTTGTGGTGTATTTTTGTGGATTTTTCATAGATATGCTATGTATAGTATATGCTAAGTATATTATATGCTAAGTTCCTGCTTACGGCTGTCTGGCAGGCAAGAACGAATGGCCTTAATATACTGAGGAGCAAATGTGAACTATTCAGCTAAGACAGTGCTCTGTGAAAGATCTCATCCATAGCCACAAATCTGCACCTACCAGGGCAACCAACCAACTGAAAGTCTCTCTCCAGAAGTATTTCCTGATTTTTAAGCAAATTCCATTTTTATTGCACTTATCCTATCTATAGTATTTGCACTGTAATTACAATGAAGCAGCAACAATTACAGGCACCAAACTTTAGAAAATGAAAGATTAATAAACCCAAGTAAAAGCAAATACAAGCTATTTCACAGGGTTGTGCATGCCCTCTCATGGATGCAGGACCTTGCTCACAGTGCCATGCAGCGTACCCAGGGAGGCATCAGTGAGGACATGCAGCACCCCTCTTTGCAGGAAGCCCCATTGCCCAGGTGTGAGGTACTGCTGGGGATGGAGTTATGGGGTGGGTGAGCTGATGTGGCTCCCCTTGAGCTGCCCACAGCTGTGAACTTGCTGCACGTTTGCCAGCAAGCAAGGGGCAAGTGGCTGGACACCACCTGCCTGTGTGACCCTGTGGTCTGATATGGCTGATATGGCTGTTTCTGATGCTCAGGGAGAGGATTTGCCTGCTCTGGCAATGAGCATGGCCCTGGAGCACGCTGCAAGCTTCATTTACAGAGCAGAGCCTGCAGAAAGCCCCAGAAGAAGACGAACTGACTAAGTCTCAGTTTTCCAGGCTTGCTGTTGTCCATCGCTCTACCTAGTGCTGAAGAAAACTCTCCTGTTGCAAGTGTCCAGAACCAGATTTGTACTATGGTCAAAAGTGTCAAATGAAGCATGACTTCAATGAAGGAAACCAAAAAAATGCCAATGTGAAGCCTTCTGGAAGGGGAGATCTGCTTGTTCTTTGATTTGACCACTGAAACCTCTTGCTTTGCAGAAGCTGATGCTGTGAGTGACCACAAAGTGCTTTCGGCATCACCAGACTGCTTGTTGCAGTAAGGCTGGTGGCACAGGGCCAGGTGGCAACGCGTACCCACAGGGTGCTGCCAGCAGCACTGGTGCCCAGCGGGAGACAGTCCCGAATGGTTAATTCCACCTGCAGCTTCCACAGAAATATGCAAAACCTCCAAGCAGTGATTGAGTAACGATGGTCTCCACGCATCCGCATCCCCAATTACCACCAAGATGGGAAGCTCAAGACTTCATCAAGCCATGCCTGGCACAGGCAGGGAATGGCTGAGTTAGCATTTATTTAAGGGATAACTTTGTGCATGAGAAGCCCCATCTGAAGGCAGCCCCACCATGCTGAGCACTGCATTGCCACCAGCAAGGGCAGCTCTGGCCCAAGGCATTTACCTTTAAGACAAGGTCAGAAGAGATGAGGAAGTTCCTCAAAGCCCTAAAGACAGTTGGTGAGAAGAAAAGCCTCTTTTGGACAGGGTTTTCCCTGCCTTCTCTACAAGGACAGACTAATCCAGGGCCTTGGCTGGGCTGTGAGACATTGGTGCCAAAACAAGAGGTAGGAAAAAGAGGTAAGATTATCTTTAGAGGTAAAAGGTGATCAACAAACTGCTAAGTGCAAAGCTTGCCAGAGGCTGATTTGAAGCCGCAGAGAGATGTCAGCACCACGTCATCCCAAACCGATGCCCAGCGCTGTTAAAAAGTGACTGTTTCCTGACCTGGGACTGAAAACAAGAAATTCATAAACCCCCAGGACTACGGTGCTCCTGCAGTGTATGGCGCCTGCCCCAGCTGGCAGATGTGACCCAGGACTATCAGGACCAGTAGCTGATGACCAGGCATCCCATCACTCCTAACATGATACCTGATAACGACCTTGAAGCAACTGCCAGGAGATGTGATGTGAATTGGGAGCTGCCACCCTAGCTGGGTCTTGTTCTTTTGAGCCAATTCTTTTAGAGACCAACATTTTTTCCAAGGAGAAACCAAAATGAGTCAAACTGAGTTGGAGATGTGATACAGCTGCAGAAAGAAGGGGAGTGATTTGCAATTCATGGGGAGAACTTCCCTAGTACTGGCTCTTTCGAATGCAGATTGTCAGGGTTTCACTCTGAACTCAATGCCTCGTATCTTGCAATGGAAAATTTCCAAATTAGTTGCAACAGGCCTTCAGCCTACAAGAAAAGGAGTAGAAATGCGGAAGAAACAACACTGGCTATCCCAGAAGACTGCTAAAAGTCAAGATGTTGTTACAGAAGCCAGTTCTCCAGGCACCTTTCTCAGACCCCGATTTCCAGCACTCTGTGCACATAGAATCCTAGAATGGATCACTGATTTCTGAAGGCAACGGGAGATTTGACCACCAGCTCACTCTTCAGGCACTCAGAGAAGCCCCAAGATGTGTGATTTCAGCAACTCCAGTGGTTCATGAGCGACATGAGTTGTGGCACATTGAGGAGATGCTGATGGATTCGAGTTAGTCAGAGAATTGTCTCTGTGACTTTGCAACCCTTCCCAAGGACCAGGGCAGAGCAGTTCTGGGTTTCTTTGCAGAAGCAACTGAGGAAATGAAATCACCAGAAGAGATGTTTTCAACGTGCAAAAATAAGATGGAAAAAGGTGTTACGTTTCTACATATTTCTCATTTATATGCTGTTCCAGTCGAACCTTCTGTAATTCCTCATCCTACCTGGAAATAGCTGGGGAGATGCTTTCATATCTGAGAAGGGAGAGAAGCCAATTCTGTAAATTTATTTCCCAAGAGATTTAATAAAAAAACCCCACAGAAACTGAAATGACCAAGTTCAAAGGCTGAAATCTTCCTCTTGCATTAGCTGGAAATACGCCGTGGCTGTTCAGACAATAAAGCAGGAACTCTCCGAATTACAGGAAGGAGGAGGTCGTAGCCAAGGGCTCAGCTGAGTCACTTTTTCCTTTTACCAGGGGACAGAAAAAATTACTCCCTGTGCCCGATGCTTCATGCTCTGTGCTCCCAGGGCATTGGCAATGCCAGGTTCACAACCCCAGTAGGTGGGTGCGTGGGGTGGGGGGAACTTTGGTCCCATCTAGACCTTTCCTAATAAAAAGGTGGCTAAAACCAGTGTGGGTTTTACTTTCTCAGGAGCAGCAGATGCTGCACGGGAGGTCCTGGGCTCCGTGGGAGCTTTCTCTGGCATTGAAACAAATTCATCTTAGAGCAGGGAGAGCTTTTTTCTCTGGCTGGACACTGCCATGAGCCGTGTCTGCAGGAAAAATTGAAAAATGGTCAACCCCTGCAATCAGCTGAAACTCTTTGAAACCCCTTATTGGGTGGAGGAGGCTGCCTAGCAGTAAGAGCTGCTGCAATTTCACCTGCTGTGCTTTGGAATGAACCATGCTGGCAGAATTAGTGGGTCAGGCAGGATCTGTGCCGCACCGAGGTGTGAAGGCAAGTTGGAGACACTTGCCTGGGGGGAGCATCTGTGACAGCAGGACCAGAGAGGTGAGCTTCATCCAGACATTTTCCTGCACTTTCATGCCCTAGACAGTTAGGCAGGTCGCAGTGATGGATTTCAGTGATGGAGAACTTTATGGTCACCAGTTCAAGTGGGTTTCTGGATACTTGCATCGGCGCTGACTAAGGATTCAGAGCATTTTGCCATCCCCATGGTAGATGTACTGTCATTGCCTGGGCACTGCTGCCAGGAAAGGTGAAGGACACACTGCTCAGTGTGACTGCCCGGTCTCAGCGTGACCTCTGGAGCTGGACACCAAGCGAGGGTGGTCTCATGCTCCCTGATGCATGTTGTGGCTCTGCACGCTGGCTGGAAGGGGAGCAGGAGCAGAGCTAAAGGCTGCTGTGCCTCTCCTGGGCTGCATTCATCAGGTGTGCAGCACGGTGCTGTACCAAGTGCTTGTTGTTACAGCCTTATGGGGTTGACATTTATATGTCACAGAATCAGAAATAACTTGTAATTACAGCCTAATTATTCTGCCAGGTTTTTGTTCTTTTATAATATTGCAAGCAGTGCTTTTGTCTCCCCTCAGTGTTATTGCTGCTATTACCCCCGCAGGATGACCCTCCAGCACCTCATCCACCCTAATTACTGTTTTTGGGAACTGCCTATTTCTGTCCCTGCCCCAGGAGTTTCACCCCGTGTCTTGCCCTCGGGAGGAGCACTGGGGTGGGTGATTCAGGTCGGATGTGACGCCACCGATGCCCAAAAGGCACATGGGAAGACGTGTAAATTTTCACGCTGAGCACAGCCTCAAGCCTTGCTGGTTTTGGCAAAGGCTCAGCTTTTGTTACCCAAACCACAGTTTCCTCTTACAGCTATCCATTTCCACACTGAGTGGGAGAACTGAGAAAGATGGGGACTCTCGGGGCTTCCCCTTCGTTGTGCTGCCCTGAAAGCCTCTACCCGCTCCTCCTGCTTTTTGCTCGCCCAGGCAGAGTTCCTGGTGGACTGGGCACACTGGAGCAAGCAGCAGAGATTACTGGTGACAGCAAGAGTTGTGAACCCCGACTCGGTGCTGTGGGTGATTCATTGAGCCCCGAGGAGCCCATGGGGTGTGCAGGTGATGCCAGGGGTGCTGGCTCGTCGGGAGTAGAAGGGGAACTTTGGGCTCCTTCTCCCATGGCTGAATACCCTCCAGATGCCTGCAGTCGGCCCAGAGCTGGTGATGTGGGGCAGGGCAGGGAATCCCTTGACACACAGGGTGACAACACGGTTTTCACTGGCTTCATAAAGACACACTGTGCCCCCCACTCGCTTGGCTTCGCTCAAGCCAAACCCCTACAGTAATGGGGGTTTAAGTGATGGGAAAGCGGCACCCCATGAGCTGCACAAAGCATCCTTTTCCACCCTGTTATGTTCTGCAGAGCTGCATAAATCCCCAGCAGTTTGGTTCATTGCACTTCTCAAATCAGTCCAATGCATATTACTGCAGAGTGGGGTTTTTTACTATTCAAGCCGCATGCCTAAGAGCTCAGCCCTTCCAGGAGCTACTTGGAAGAGAGTCTGAAGGATGTACCGATTAAAATGTTAATAGGGACAGTTCACAAATGAGCTGTACTCAGAAACTATGACTTAATTTGGGATGCTCCTGGCTGTACGAGGCAGCTGCTGGATGTGGGGGACTGAGCCTGTGGCACAGGGAGGCAACATCCGTCACACACACTTATGGCTCCAAGAAGAGCAGCCTCATTCCTCCTTTGTTATTAAAAATTTATCCCCAAACTGTCATCCTCATGCTCCCCTGCATCAGCAAACAACTACTGCATTGATCCCTCTGTGCAATATTTTGGTTAAAATCCAGCTGCATAACGCTGTCCGGGAGAAGGTGATGCAGTCGCTGCTCCGAGGGGTGGCAGGCTACCTCCTTCCTTCGGCCTCCGGAGGATGAATCTGGTTTTGCAATGGCTATGTAGAGACATATTTCTGGAGAAAGATCAGCAAATATCACCTATTAGTGTATGAAAAATTCTTGCCTTTTTATTGTTCAGAGGAACAAAGCCTTAGCGCTGTGGGCAGGATGGCTCCTGAAGGCTGTGCCCCATCTCCTGTGCCACCAATGGGACAAGGTACCCTGGCAGCAGCTCCCTGCTTCAGAAATTCAGGTTTTTACACCAGAGCTTGCAATATCTGTTTGCATCTGTTTGCTAATCTCTGCACAGTGAGCAGATTTTTGCTTGACGACTCAGGCTCTGAACGCAGCTGGGATGCAGGGGAGGGGAGGAGAGATTTTTTCCCCCCAGTTTGCGAAAGTGGCCTCACTTCGCTGTCTTTAAAATCTCAAATTATACTTATTAGCTGGATAAAAATCACCAAGTTGCTCTATGCCCTGAAGGCATTGCCAAGACCTGGTACACCATAAATTTAACAACATATCTTTAGAAGAGATTATACAAACCAGAAAGAAAACTACTCAAAAGCCAGGAGGCAACTCTGTGCCGGCCGGGCAGGGGAGAGAGGAGCCTGAGACAACCCTCAGAGCTGCCTGTGTCACTGCGTCTGGAAATAACAAACCATCCCTGCCCTCATTTGGGACTGGGAAAACATCATTTCTCCAAAACAGCCTTGCCCTGAGCTTGGTGCTACAATGGAGGGAGCTCCTCAAGCCTGGCACCACCAGGCAGGTTTTCTCATCCATCCACCAGGCACCCCCTGTCCCCCCGGGAGGTGCTGCCTGCCCCATTCCTGGATCTAGGAATCTAAAGATATTCTTTGTTGTTTTCAAGCCTGAATTAGTTTTTCATCCACAGAAACTCTGTGTCACTGCCTTCCTCTTAGTCTTTTTCCATTCCCTCAGCTGCCTTCTCACCCATGAGGTATTCCATAGTGACCATATGCTGTTCCCTTCCACACCACTGGCACAGATGTGACGAACCCCAGCTCCATGAGCTGGTCCCTGTGGGGCTCTTTGGGAGCTGCATCACTCCAGGGATGGTTCCCTGCTCACAAGAATCATTAGAAAGCCACCAGATAGTTCATCTTTATGTGTGTGTAGCATGTGTCCAGGTTGATTTTACATGTTTTTAATTCCTTGAGAGCTGCCTCTTTGCTTGGGTTTGAGCTCTGAGGGCATTAACCCATAAAGCCCCAAAGCGATTTGCTTCTTGGCTGTGACCCTAGAACAGGTGAAGGCAAATTTGACAGAACATCTCCCTCCTTTGCCTTTCTGATCAAGCAATAACTGTTGCATTTAGCAGACTGACTCACCCCTGTCTCTAATAGCAGCTGTCAGCCCTCAGGCTGCCCTGCAGAGCCACCGAGCACCTTCCTGCCTGCTCCAAGCTGAGCTGCATGGATGCGGGGTGGGGGGGGAATCACTTCCCCATGATCTCTCACAATTCAGCAGTTCCCCAGGGCGCAAAATCCTGTAACCCAGCTCCAAACAAAGCCACTCGTGGCCTATGGTGATTCAGCTTCTCCACGTTCACTGGCACTGTGCGGATGCAGCCTCTGTGTCCCAGCTCTAACAGCAGAAGTTTTATGGGTTTAATATTTGTATGTTATGAAGCACCAGAGAATGGCAAGGTGTTTATCACAGATTTGGGTAAGAGGATCGCTTTCTCCCAGCATTGTTTATTAAATATGCGAAGCCTCAGAGGTCTTTTCTGTCCAGGGGACTAAATGAGCTGCCTGGCGAGACTGAGTGAGAGGGATGAGCTGCATGAGGAGCACGGGGAGATGCCGAAGCTGGTGCTGAACATCCCAAGCACCCAGCCCGGGCACAGTGTTACTGACCCAGCCACAGGGCTGCACAGCCACCCCTTCCCAGGGAATGGAACCCCCAGGGAAATGAAGACCTCTCTTTCCTGACATTTCAGGCAGTGGGTGATGGCAAATATTCACAGGGGGTGGCAGCTCGTGGCAATGCCAGAGGAGAAGGAAATACAGAAATATGTTAAAAGAACTTATCATTAAATTATTGATTAGAATCAATATCTTTGGCCACCAAAATATTTGGATTTAAGTCAAGATGGAAGAAAATATTTTATATAAGCGTCAAAAAAGTTAGCTTGAGAAATCTTTACGCTCAGCTGGTTGACCTCATCTTACGCTCCTCAGTAATGCCCTGAATGTTATAGCTGCTGAAGGAGTCTATAATGGGAAATCTTAATCAGTCTTCAGAGCGAACATTACTATTTTGACAATGCATAGGAAATCTCACCCGGGTGTATGCACTGGGCATAGACCGGCATCCTCAGCCCCAGCCTTGCGACGGGCACCGAGATGAGCTCAGGGGCTCAGGCGGGAGGAGCTGCTGGAGCCGGGTGATGTAATGCTGTTGTTATCACTGCGCTAATAACTACCGAATTGTCAGTGCCACAAAGAAAAGCGTCGAGGGAAATAATTATCTGTAACGATCCTACACAGTGTTCCAGGTTCAAATCAAACCAAAAAACTTCTCTGGTCTCTGTGGGAGTTTGTTTTATTCCTGCTTCCTGATCCCACAAAGCCAATTCCTGGCATGTGTTTGAGGAAGCGGACGAACCCCGACTTCCCCCTCAGGACGTTTGCGCAGGGTTTGTGCCTTCTCCCCTCCCACACGCAGTGCCACCAGGCTGGCAGGTCTCCCGCCTGTGTTTTCCCCCAATTTGAAATAAATATTGTTTTCCATGAGCTCATGAAAAGCAGGCGATCTGTATTTCTGAGGCCTCAGCTGTCTCAGCCACAGTCTGCATCCCGAGGCCCCCCAGCATCGCTACGGCACAGCAGCAATCCCACGACCCGGGAAGCCTGTCTGTGTTAGAGTCACTCCAGAGCTGCAGAGTACGCAAACCCTTGAGCACAAATACATCCGTATTTGTGAGCAAACACACATGCCCACACTTCCCCTCCTTCCCACAAACTCGTGCAATAAGATTAAATGTTATCATTACTCATTTACCTCCTGATATGTGCTGCTTTGCAGCTAACTCCAAGTGCCATGCAGTAGCAGAGGCTGGTTTCTGACCACCACGATCCTCAGATCTGGGTATTTCCCAGCAGTGTCCATCATGGCCAGTGCAGCACAGGGAGCTGCTGGTGCTGATAGATTCCCATCTGTTGAAATAACCACGTGTCAACCACAGTGAGGAATATGCAGGAATAGGGTATTTTTTCATCATGGAGAAGGACCACGGGAGTGACAGTGGGGCTGAGGTGCAACTTCAGAGAGGGATAACATATTACAGTTCTGCTAAGGACACAGGATAAAGCAACCAGGATGCTGCACCCCTAATGACCACACTGTGGTCTTGCCAAAGGACAGTGATGCTGATTATTACAGATAATTGTAGTAGTACCTTTTGCCTGAGAGCTCCCTGAGCCTCGCAGAATGGTGTGTGATAGATGCCATCAGACTGGTCCTTACACGGAGGTAGGTGATGGGTATTTCTCTGTAACGCACGCTGGAACGGCTGCAAGCATGATGCTCGGGTGGGAGGATCCTGGGGAGAGGCTGCAGGACGACACAGAGGGGAATTTGGGATGTTGGGATGGCTAAAGGGGGCATTGCCTGGCTCCTGAAGAGGTCACTGACAGCTCATTAAGGTGAACACAGCCTGAATAGTGTCATAAAACAGATGTAATATCTAGGGGGATTTTAAAGTGCATCTGTTTTAAAAAAGGGGGACAGTTAGAGCAAAGGGCAGCCTCGGTAGGTGTCCAAGGGCAGTGACAGGACCTGCCATATGTCCCCAGCCCAGGGCCATAGGGCAGAGATGCGAGACTGGCTGGGGCACAGGCTGGCCCTGGCGCAGGCTGCCAGCAAAGCCCTAAGGAAAGCAAATGGAAAGAGAAGAGAATATTTGTCCTTTATAACTGACCCAAAGTGAATGAAATGTCACGGGAGGGAATGAAAAACTGCAAGGATTGTCCTCTGTGGAGCTAAATGGAGGCCTAAAGTTTCCCAGAGAAAAGGGGAAAATAATATTTGCTGCAGCAAGCCAGAGGCTTGGGCAGACTGGTGCTTCCTGGGAGAGGGGCACAGAGATGAGGCAAAAGGCATTTTATCCACCCGGATGGCCCAGGCTTTGAAATTTGCCTGTGAAACCCTAGGCTTGCCTCATGCAGCATCAGGATGACCCTTCACATTTTGGGTACGTGCCTCAGTGTCTGGGATTAATGGGACAGCTCTGCCTTTAATTGAAATCTAATCTAATAAAACAGTGAGCTTTCCTCTTGTCCTTTCCTCTGCTCCACAGTTGAGGGGACCCTCAGCACTTTATGTCTACAAACACAATTGCTCTTTCAATTTGAAAATGCCTTTTCTGACAGGTTGTGGAGATGTCAGGAGCAAGCACAGAACTGGCAGCAAATTCTGGTTACTGGTGGCAATCAGGGAGATTCTGGATCTCCATCCTGACCACTGGGGAGATAACAGATATCCTAGCCTCATTACTGAGCAGATATGGGGTCTCCCAGTCCAGGACTGGGTAAGCCTTTCCCCAAAAGAGTGACATTGATGTGCTTGTTTGGGACAAGGGTGGCTGCAGGAGAGATGACAGATCTGGGAGCTCAGGGAAGGGGCTCCTCTTCCCCAGCTCAAAGGAGAAGGGAAAGGCCATGGGTCTCCATGGCATCGCCCTGGTCCCATCCTCCTGAGGAAGAGGAAGGAAGGAGCCCTCATCCTCAGCTCTCCTTGCCCAGGGGGGACAGTGCAGCCTGTGACTTGGCAGGGGACACAAGGCACCTACAGTCCTGGGTTCCCGGAGCGGACCAGCTCCCTTCTGGGGTGCTCTAAGCCCCTGCTCCTCTCTGTCCTGGGGTTTCCAACCTGCCAACCCCACCGCCTGCCTGGAGTCCTTCCTCCTCCTCCTCTTCCTTCCCAGAGAGGTTGTGGAGTCCCCTTCTTTGGAGATTTTCAAGACCCGCCTGGATGCCGTCCTGAGTAACATGCTCTA
>JAOXNO010000005.1:10581321-10592939 GCA_028565335.1 Limnodromus scolopaceus
AGGGAGGAGCCAGGGCGGGCAGGAGGGCGGGGAGGGGGCGCGGGGGGCCGCGGGGCTCCGCGGCGAAGCTCCCGGCTGCCGGCTCCCCCGCTTCTCCCCGCCGCAGGGTGCGCGGAGCTCCGCCGGGGGAGGCTTTGGGGGCCGATGGAGAACGGCTCGGTCAGCCCGGCAACCGCGCTGGGCGGCAGCGGCAACCAGACCCTGGGCAGGATGCCCCGGCAACCCCTGGAGCTGCAGGTGGTCACCATCCTGCTGGTGCTGCTCATCTGCGGGGTGGGCATCGCTGGCAACGTGATGGTGGTGCTGGTGGTGCTGCGCACCAAGCACATGGTTACCCCCACCAACTGCTACCTGGTGAGCCTGGCGGTGGCCGACCTCATCGTGCTGCTGGCGGCCGGGCTGCCCAACATCTCGGAAGTGGTGGCTTCTTGGGTCTACGGCTATGCCGGCTGCCTCTGCATCACCTACTTACAGTACTTGGGCATCAACATCTCCGCCTGGTCCATCACCGCCTTCACGGTGGAGCGTTACATCGCGATCTGCCACGCCATCAAAGCGCAGCTCCTCTGCACCGTGTCCCGTGCCAAGCGCATCATCTCCTCGCTGTGGCTCTTCACCTCCCTCTATTGCCTCATGTGGTTCTTCCTAGTGGACACGACCCAGGTCACCTTCTCGGATGGGGCACAGGTCAGCTGTGGCTACCGGGTCTCCAGAAGCCTTTACATGCCCATTTACTTCTTGGATTTTGCTGTCTTCTACGTCATCCCATTGGGGCTGGCAACTGTCCTCTACGGCCTCATTGCCCGCATCCTCTTCATGAGCCCCCTGCCTGCCACCCCACAGCATTCCTGCCTGGGCTCCACACACCAGGGCGGCTCCCTCAAGCTCTCCTGCAGGAGCAACAAGGGGGCCCTGAGCTCCCGTAAGCAGGTAGGGGGTCCCTGCCGGGCTGGGGCATGCTGGGCTGCAGGCAGCACTGTCAGGGTCTCAGTGCTCTGGGGGATATTCTGGCATGGGGTGGGGTGCCCCAGTATTTTGCTTCCCTTTGTGGAGGTAGTGGAGAGGGTTGGTTTGCTGCATCGAAGCCCACCCCAAGCCCAGCTAGGATCTGGCAGCACAGATGGGCTCCCCCTGCTTTGGCTGAACTCAGCAGAGCAGGACAGGGCTCCAGCATCACTTGGGAGAGGCAGAAATGCAGGGGTGTTTGCTGGATAATTAGTTACTTATTGCCTCCCCAAGGAGGAGAGTGCTGGGTCACATTATGCTGGTGGGACTTGCCTCCCAGACAAGGTCCTCAGATTTAGAGGCTCAAAGAGAGGGGAGAGCTGCTGTGAACCCCTGTCTTGTGAGCCCAGCCCTGGCTGCAGCCCCCTGGTCCCTGCAGGTGGGGAAGGTACCTCGGTGTCACAGTGGTGTGTTTGCCTCGGTGACTCCTCAGTCAGTCAGCTGCCCGCTCGCTGCCCATCTCCTCCTCACACCTCCTGCCCTTGGTCCTCCTCTTTCTCTGTCCACATGGACAATCAGTCTCTTGCCCCATCTTCTTGGACAGGTCAGCATCTGGACGTGGGACACTCTTGCCTGCTTGCTGGCCGTTTGCAGGATGCCATCCCATTCCAGTTTCAAACTTTGTGTAGGCAGAGACATGGGCTATTTTAAAGGACAGGAAATCTGGGAATCTGTCTTGAGTCCCTGAAATCATCAGCTCTGTTGTGATTTGGAGTGAGCAAGGCCTGATTTCCAAACAGCCTGAAATAGGTTTCAGCCTGTCTTAAATTCCTTGTTTTTCCAACTCAGTATCTCATTGCCTGACTTGCACGGGAACCTCCATTCCCCAGGAGAGACAATTCAGTCACAGAGGGGAAGCAAACAGCCCCGGGAACGTGTATTTCTTCACGAACTTCCAAATCTTTCCAGTTCAGCTTTTTTCCTCCCTTTTGCTCCAGCACAGAAAGGTTTAAAGCAAGTCCTGACTTCTGCAAAAGTACTTGCCTGCTCTCCCAGGGTTGCTGGCTGCTGCGGGAGCCTCGGGCAGGGTGTCCGGCAGGGAGGCTTCTAGATACTACAAGGCAGTACCTGAAGGTGCGGGTTGATGGACTTCTCCTTCCAGAGCCACTGCTGCAGGGGCTGTGCCGCTGAGTGGCCGTGCTGCACACAGCGTGCTCCAGCCTCACGAGGATGAGCGGCTGCGGCTCTTAGTCCTGATGGGGCTGGATGATGTGCACTCCAGCTCCTGGAAACATGTCGTGCTCTCTTTTCTGTTACACCGGGAGTTTTCTCGAGATCGTCATTACCTCCTGAAATATCTCGGCATGCAAAGACTGGCCTGACATCGCAGAGCTGGCATCATTAGGAATAAAGATGTCACTGAGTTTTTAAACTGTAAAGCAGTTTCCCAGGGCTTCCAGCTATGATTTGTTGAATTCTTCCTTCTGATTTCACACCAGCAGCTCTTCAAAGCAATCTCGTGAGAGTGATGGAGGAAGAAACTCCAGCTGTGCCCCAGCTGGCATGTGGGCTGGGTGGTTGCCACAGGGTTGGTGGCTGTCAAATGGATGCAGTGCTGTGCCCCAGAGGTGGCTGCAGTCCAAGTTTTTCCATGAACATCTTTCACAAGTCGGAAATGGCACAGGACAAGATTGCTTCATTTGATGTATAATCAGAGGAAACTTAATGTGACTATCCATAAAAATCAGAGGGGACAAAACCAGGATCCAGGTGTCCTACTTTAACCATTTGATTCATTGCTGAGGGGATCTGCTGGATGCTTGGTGCAGAAATAAGTTATCTGTGCACCAAAGCCAAGTAAAACCACGCAGCTATTTTGGAGAGAGTTCTGGGCAGTGTGTACAGGAGTGCTTCCAGCATAATAAACCCAGAGCCTGTCAGAGCATCCACCTTAGCGCCGAAATCCAGCCAGAGCTTTTACTGGCGGTGCGATGAATTGAGGAGCAGAAGCTGCAGTGAGTCATGATTCTGCATGTAGTTATGAGGGAAAAACCAACAACCCAACCACCTGGAGAGGAAAGAGGCCTCCAGAGACGCTAAGGGGACAGCATTGGATTCTGCCCTCAATTTGTTTCCCTGAGCAGGGGCAGCCAGGGCCACAGGAATGATATTTTTCGGGAGATGCTGCAGTTTGCAGGAGCCCAGAGGGGCAGTGGGGTTAGAGCAGAGGGGAAGCTGGGGCTGAGAGCTGGGGAATGGGCAGATCATTAAGAAGGGGTTTTGAGTGTGAGAAGGAAAGTAGCTAAATCCATTCATGCCAGCAGAGCTGGCAGATGGAGATGCTGGATAGGAGAAGGGGCTGAAATGTGAGTGTAGAGGAGACCATTCCCCACAGTCAGTGGGTGACAGAGACAGAGGTGCGTGTGTCCACGCAAAGGGGAAAGGCAGATTCCAGGGGGCCTGTGCCCCACCACCCACCTCCCCCAGCACCTGGGGCTATGGGACACCTGGCCAACTAGGCTTTAGCAAAGGCGGGGGAAAGGCACAGAAGGGTCCCAAGAGGTCTTCTCCAGGCAAGGTTCACCTCCAAGGAAATCAATGGCAAAAACCTCCATGCAATGGGTATGAGCCCTAAAAAGAAGCAGCCTGGACTTGAGTGTCCTGTGTCATCATCACCAGAAGAAAGGCTTCCTCGCTGATTTTCTGATAGCCATGGCATCACTGCCCTAAAACCAGAGGAAACGTGTGGAAAGAAGAAACACAGATGGATCTCAACTCAGACCACTGGACACTCCTTGGCAATAGCTGATGCTGGCTGAGGAGCTTATAAGCAGGTTTCTTTGCTCATTAATCTCCTGTGGCCAGGGTGGAAAGGAGAGGGCAGTCTGACAGGTGATGCCACTGACCTCTCATACTCTCCTGAGAAGTGCTGACAGCCCTTGAAAATGTCACCAGGAATTTCCATGGTGGCCCTGGGTAAAGGGTCCTGTCCTGAGTGTCAGAAGTGAGGTCACAGCACTGGAAACTGCTCTAATAACAAATGTTGGTGGTCTCCAATCCAGCAGGGTGATGAGGAGGCTGTGAAAGTGATGCATGTGCTGCCAGCAGAGAAGACTGAAGTGAGGGTGCAACTTCTTTAAAATGCAATTCCCATCTAGACTAAACCACTAAAGACACCACTAGAAATCACACTTGCAAGTTTGGTCCAAAACAGCAATAGTGTTGCTGTCTGATAGGCTCCGCCTGTGCAGCAAGAACTTCACAGGACCCTGCAGACAGCAGGTTGTATCTCAGTGATGTGAAGAAGCAGGACCCCAACCCTGCAAACACCTTTGAATTTGTTGGGGTGATGGTGCACAGTCTGCCAGATTCCCATCACAAACCAGTGGTACGAGAGAGCGGTTTGGCTCCCAGAGGACCTGCCAGCCAGGAGAGCAGAGCAGGGTGGGAGGATGGGTGATGGGTGTGTGTATCTCAGGAGGTCCCTCTGACCAAGGACCCATGTCAGTGCTCCTCTTCCATCCTGTCTTTATAGAGGAACCGGCTCTTCCAGCCCCGTGCCCAGAGTCCCCTGGGAGATGTCCAAAAGGGGCGACCCCAGAAGTGCCCATTTTTCTCCCTGGAGTCCAAAGAGCCTGGATGGCTGGGGGTGTTTTGCTATGGGTGTGCTCCTACGCAGCCCCAGCGCTGTACTGCTCACTTTTCAGAGCATGAAGGTGTTCCCGTTCCCTCACTGGTGCCTCTAAAACCTGTAAGTCGAGCAGGACAACGCAAGGTCTAAGTTTTGCTGTATTTACCACCTACAGAAGAAAGGGCCACAGGTACAAACACCAGCCACCTCCAAGCACGTATTTCACCTGCCGGAGAGGGACCACTAGAGGGAGTGGGATTCCTAAGAAAGGATGCTGCAGCTCAGGATGGTGGTGCCTGGACAAGGAGGGGGGTCACTGGCTGGGGAGATGTGTCTGTGGCCTCCAGGACAGGGGCAGAAGCTGGACACAGCACTGCGACAGGGGATGGGTTGGAAGGGCTGTGCAGGGATGCAAGAGGCCGACCATCTCGTATGGAGCAAGAAGGATGCTCAGAGTGGGTTTGCTCTGGGAGTTACAGCAGGCTTGGCCATGGAGGTGGAAGGTGAGCGGCCCCCTAGCTTTGGCATAGGGGCCCAGGATGTAGCCAGGGGTCTCTACAGCAGATTTCCTTGGCCATCCAGCAACAACACTGGCTTACATCCTCCAAAGTGGTTTTCAGCTAAATATCAACAGTTCTAGTAAAACATCCCCTCCTGCCTACAAACCTTTGTCTTGCTTCTATCCATAGCTCCTTTACAGCTGTTGTGAGCACACACTATGTCCAACAGAGCTGTTGCAAAACACTTGTTGGAAAAATTGCTGTCCCTGAGCTGGTACTTCCCTGAGGAATGCTTTGAGGCTGCAGCAGAGCTCTGGATTTTTTGGGTGCAGCTGGTTTTCTGGGGGCATAATTCAGGACTAGTGCAGTTCGGGATAAATGTCCCAAACTCTTCTCAGTACTGATTAGGTTTGTTTTCCACACGAGCACCAGAAGTAAGTTCAGATCACCTCAAGTGTGCTATAGTTACTCACCTCAGCAAGGTAGAGTGAGGAAAGGCCCAGAGACAGGTTTCAGCCAGGCATGCAGGCAACGCTGGAGATTTCTTTCCCCGCGATGGAGCTATGAGAGTGAGTTTGGGATAGACTGTTAGGTTTTATCCAGAGGAAACACCCTGTGTCGACACAACTTTGCAAAAGTCGCACTCAGGAGAGCACAGTCTGTACAGACAGTTGGCTTTAAAAGGAAAACTTCAATCTTACAGCGAGCTCAGGGCAGGGCTGCCCGTCCCAGCCTGTGGTCTGGATGCAGCGTCCTCAGGGAGCACTGAAGGCATTTAGTGAGACGGAGGTAATAAATCCTCGTGGTGCTGCTTCCAGCCGGTTTCCCCTCCCAGAACAAAGACCGCTCTTTCACAGGGCTGTTGGGCGCGTAGCAGCAAGCGCTCTGTGGATGACAGCCCTATGTGGTCTTCTGCAGTCAGGAGGGAGGCGTTGGGACATTGCTCGGGTGAACTGGCACCGCCAGCATTTCCATAACAAACAGCCAAAAAAGTGGGGGCAGTTATGGCTAAAAAGCAAATGAATCACTGGTTCCTTTCCAGACTACATTTCTTTTGGTCTCAGAAAGGACCGGAATGAACTTACTTTTCAGCCTTATTAGGATATGCTCCCCCTGGTGCTGTCACTGGGGTGCAGAGTTCAGATCACTGTTCACAACCATCGTGGGCTCCTGGACAGTAAAACAAGGCAGAGGATTACAACAGCCAAAAAGCCAAAGATGTTTCAGTCTCAGTATTAATCTGCTAGCTTTAAAGGAGACATTTCAGCCACACAGAAACCCCCCAGCCAGAAGGGACCCCTGCCAGAGATCAGGGCTAAGTGCATAAAAGCTCGGGGATTTATTCTCCCCAGCCCTGTGGTGGGTAACTCCATCTCGAGAACCGAGACAGCCATGGAGTGAGGAGTGCCTGTGTCTCACTGAGGACCTGCAGAGATGTAGTATTTCACATTCCAGGGACATACTTTGCTGCAATCCTGCTGTCTAGGACTCCTGAAGTTGATGGAAAGACTCCCACCAACCTTACCCACTTAAAGTCAGCCCTTAAACATGGACCCTTCCAGGCAGGACTGGGATACACTCAGTCTCTGCATGGGATGGAAAAGCACAGAGCCTGCCCTCATCTCCCAAGAGGAATAAACTGCTTAGCATGAGGGGAATTAAATTCTGACAGAAATTGTACTTAGCATCGCTTTAGCTGAGGAGTTGGTTGCATTTTGCTGTAGGGTTCATCTATTAGCACAGTTTTTAATTCAGGTTCTTGGGAAATAAACCTCAGATGCATAAAAAACACAGCAAAAGCAATTCTCTCTGCAAACCTGAGAAGCAGGCCTGTGGAAGGCAGCAGCGTGGCTGAAGCTCCATCGCTGCCATGTCTTTTTGCTGTAAAGATACATAGAGAAATAGAAAATGCAGGTCCCATGCGCATGCACTGCTCACATGGCATACAGCATTGAAGCAAAATTTGTGCCCTTCTGGGCTGATCTGGTACCAGCAGCTCTCTGTTTCCAGGTCTTGACAGATTATAACCCGAGCAGTTGCATACTAGGTAGGGTGGCTTGAAACCAAAAGCTTCTGAGATGGCTTTCGCTCTTCTGCATCCAGCCAGCCCTTGTAAAAGGCACTGAAAAGCTCTGAAACTACCTTTTACTGACACATCTTGTACAGCCTCTCATGACTTTCCCAAAAGGCAGCAAACTGGCAGCAAACATGCTGAAGTCTTAGCAACAGCCTCAGCACTCCCCGTATCACTGCAAGATGTTATTCTGGGAAGTGTCCTCACATTCCCATTAAACCACACACAACAAAACGCTTCTATTTTGGCCTCAGCTTGACAATAGCCCTGTTCTTGAAGGGAAAGTTTTGTTGCCACTACCAACCAGCTCCAGTTTCTACTCAAATCAATACAGGAAGGCATAGTTGCTCATGACTAAGTAAAAAAAAATAAAAAATAGACACTCTAAGGAATTTTGAGAGATTGTGAATGTGATCTAAGTGCTTATTTCCATATTGAGAACTGGAGTCATTGCACAACTCCCTTTCTGATGTTTGAAACACCACTGCCTTAATATGCATGTGGCATCAGTGTTTACTCATACTTTCCTCCTTGGGGACATGTGTATTCTGTAAGTATTTGCTGGAGGATGATTGACATCTACCAGAAATAGCTGTTGAAATTATTAGGATCACTGGATTTTCAGTACAAAACCCCATTTTCTTAAACAAGCTTGAGTCGAGCTGAGGGCAATTACTGCTCACTTCTGAATTTTCAATATCTTCTTGTTCCTATTATGTTAATGTAGTACTTCCCTAGTGTGCTGCAAATTAAAATAACCCATACCAATTAGCTAAGTAACTCCCGTATCAGCACAAGTAGGAATTTGTGTAAGATTCCAGGCAGACTCCTCTGCCCTCAGCGCTGCTTTGTACTGGGAGCCTATCCCTGGGAAAAACATAGCTGGCATAGGAAACCAGAAAATCTTAGGCATGGAGTTGAGGTATATCCCATGGCACCCCCAAAAGTTAGGACCCCACTTTTGCATGAATTAGTTTCCCCACTGATTTATTGTTACGTGAAATGTTCAAATTTGCTTTGTGGTACAGAAATTCCCATGACTATCCCAGCCCATTTCCAGGCTGGTGGATGCTTGCCCTAAGGAGCTTTAAAGGCTTTTAAATGGTAGGTGAAAACCTGTCATTTAAGGGGTTTATTCATGCAAGATTGTTTCATGAACAAAATGGATTCAGAGAGGAATAGCCCCATGGTTTGGGTGCCTATTTTAAACACTTAAAGAGAGATCTAAGCAATATGTAGGCTGAATTAGTTGTCTGCATTGTATCTCCAGGTGGGAAAGCTCAGCTGGAGATTTAGCATCATCTAACTGTTTCTCTTTTTGCATATCCCCACTGGAAAGGTGACCAAAATGCTGGCTGTCGTGGTGGTCCTCTTCGCCCTTCTGTGGATGCCTTATCGCACACTGGTGGTGGTGAACTCCTTCATGGACCCTCCGTACCTGAACATCTGGTTCCTCCTCTTCTGCCGCATGTGCATCTACCTGAACAGTGCCATCAACCCCATCATCTACAACCTCATGTCACAGAAATTCAGGGCTGCCTTTAGGAAGTTATGCAAGTGCGAAGAGAAGAGTGCTGAGAACCCCGCGCCGTACACGGCCCCAGTGTACTACAGCGCTATGAAGGACTGTTCTCCCGACAGCTTCGATCACAACGTCACCGAACAGGAAGATCTGAACAGTCTCTCTGTGCCCGCAAAGAAGAACAAGCCTGCCAAATAAATCCTGGGACCCTGAAACAGCGCGGGCAGTGGGAGCTACACGGCTGCATGCACTGTGCTGGGAAAGTGCCAACAGAAATTGCTCTGGCACTGCAGCAAGGATCATTTAATACCTCTCCAGGGCATTGAACAAAACAAGTTCTTAGAGGCAAATTAATTTGCTTTTCCTTAATGCTAATTTATTCTTGTTTGGTGAAGTGTTAGGTACAGGTTAACGTTTAGTATCTTTAAAGAATCTGTTGTTAAGTATAGCAGTGCAACGCTATTCTGTGTTACGTGCAAGTGTTTGTTGAGTTGAGCCAGAACATTGAAAGGAAATCCAGGAAGAGAAAGGTACCCAAGGGAAAAAACCCACAACCTTCCTTCTGCTGGGCCAATTTTCTTATCGGCTGAGATTCACCTGCCTGAATCTACATGCCTATACCACAGACACCCAATGTGAGCTGCTCCGCTAGAGTCCTTTTAGGGTTAATGGGGACAATTAGCCACTACGAGAAAGCGGCTCCTCTTATCTCAGCATAGTCCTCTGAGGAAGACACATACCTCAGAAGAAGATGAATGCCTCCCAAGATGCGACTATTTTTGTCCATTGACTGTAAAGGGACTCTCTCAGGCGGAGACTCCTATGGTAGGAATGACTGAAGTTGGGTGTCACAAACCTCCCCCAGCACTTCTGGAAACGTTGCTGTGCTGGTAGCACTTATACCCAAGGTCCAGACCAGTTGGATTTGTTACAGAAAAATGAACAAACTAATAATGAGTGTTCCCTAAGTTAATAGTAATAATTCCAACATTGTGGTCTAAGCTTCTTTGGGATAATTTTACCTTTTCTGTCCAAATTCTTCTAGTTCCTTCAGCTGGTTATCGTAGCCTTGTCCTGTAAGCCCCAATGTGGTGTAGCTGCGTCCCATTCGGCAGTGCTGCTCTCCATCCCAGCCACAGTTGCATTTCAATGGCAGGTGAAGCAATTATCTTCTTTCCTGAAAATAATTTGTGAAAGTCCATCAAGTGTTTTGTGATAAGTGACACACTGACTATAAAACATTAACAATACTCATTGCTGCTGTCATCTTGTGAGTGAAGTAGATATTCATAACCCGCGTCATCCAAGAAA
Source organism: Limnodromus scolopaceus (assembly GCA_028565335.1). Taxonomy (NCBI): domain Eukaryota; kingdom Metazoa; phylum Chordata; class Aves; order Charadriiformes; family Scolopacidae; genus Limnodromus; species Limnodromus scolopaceus. The sequence continues at coordinate 10,591,305 of JAOXNO010000005.1, forward strand.
CCAGCCCAAGGACACTTGCCCCAGACTTGTAAGAGACTATCTGGACTAGGAGTAAAAGGAAAAAGATTCCTCATGAGCCAAACGCTTAGGTCCTTGCCAAATAAAACAAGTGTCAAGTACCAGTAACCCTCAAGTGACTGTAAAAAATTCTTCGAACAGCCAATTCAGCCTCACTAGTTAACACTGGTTTTCACCAAACTACAGTGTTAAAAGAGCTTAGAATTTTGCATCCGCTTTGGAGAATACCCGTATGATATTTTTAAGAGCACAAGACGCTAAGTAACCATCCTGCATCTATGGAAATCACTTCCCTGGGTGAGTCAGAACAACACCTCACCTCGCAGCGGTGTGTAGGGAGCTGCCCGGAACCCATTTCATTTTGGTGTAGGGTGGCTTTCCATGTACGATTATTGTAGTGTGAGTTATTAAAATACCAACTTTGCCCCCAAAATAACTATAGGATGAGGGAAGAGAACATTGTTTTTTGCAATTATTTGAAATGGTGTGTGTTTGGAATTTAAGGATTCATGTCATTTTTGCGCTCTTTTGTGTATATTGGGAATTTAGAAACAAAGTTCCTCTTTACTGTTGTTACAGTAGCTCTGCACAGAGATTTGGGGTTTGCTTCTTGACGAAAATGAAAGCGATTTTGCTATAATGTGAGAAAATTGTTCCACTTAGCAAAAGAAACTGGGAAATGAAACAATTTGCTTGTAACAATCTTTTCTTGAATACATATCTTTTTTTCCCTTGAATTTTTCTTTAGCAGCTCAAAATGAGCCAGTGATAAAAGCATCTGTAGACAACCCAGGGCAGTAAGGACCAGGGTGCCTTCAAGTAGCACATAGGTAAGGCACAGGATGAGGAAGGGGAGCCCTGGGGCTGCTGCTGGTCCCCTGGACAGGGCAAGATCCAGAGCTGAGGTTTGGATGTGTCAGCTCTTATCTTCAGATGTGTCAGCTCTTACGTGGGCTGGGTTGAGGCTAACAGGAACAATTCACCGCATAGCCCAGAGCCAAGCTGGGCTCTTGTGCTAACGAGTCCTCCTTCCAATGCATCAGAGTTATCTCCTCAAAACCTAACAGCTTCTTCCCCTTAAGCCACTCCACATGCTGTCTAGCAAGCACAGGAATTAGTTTTCTTCATCTTCACGGCCAACTGTGGCTTGCAGCTCCCTGAGCACCTTTGGGTGCATACGTGCCATAGCCAGCCCCAACAGCCAGAGACATACAGCGAGCAGCATCCCACCTCTCCTCTCCCTTTTCCCTCCCTGCTCTCCAGCCAACTACCTCTGGAGGATTTACTGCCTGAGCTGAGAAACCCACCTGCACCCTGACCTATGGCATGTCTCAGGCATGGGGTGTGCAGTTCGACAGACAGCCCAGATCTCTGCAAACCCAGAAGTAGCAGCTCAATTCTGAAGCACCTCCAGCCGGATCTTTTCCACCTCCCTGTCACATTTCCAGTGTTCACTGTTCCCCTTTATGCTTTCCCCTCCCCCCTCAGACAGAGACATCCTAAAAGCTCTATTCTCTTAATTAAATTTCAGCCCCAGGCCAACACCTAATTGATAGTTCTGAAATTTTTGTTCAACATACTTGGAATCCAATTAAAACCCAGTTCTCTTCTCCCCTT